>KB696861.1:0-11092 GCA_000349165.1 Anopheles christyi | reverse complement strand
TCCGTGTTGTTCGTATATCCGGCCACCATCAAATCCCGGCACGGCCGGATAAACGGCGCTCCACTGTATAAAGCTTTCATGCACATGGGATCGTCAAAGGCTTTTGTCATTTTAAATATTAGAGCTGGCTTTCAGCAGAGCATTTGCTTTCCCGTCGATTTCTTCTATGTGAGGCACACTGAGTTAATTTTGAGTTTAATAATACCCCGAGATCACGCATGTAGTCGGTTCTCGTTAGAACGTGTTTATTTATTTAATTTTTTTTTTGTTAAGTTCTGCACTCGCTAGTTGTCCTCATTTGTCAATTCCCAATATAACAAAAAAAGCAATGACCTTAAGTTGCTTCTCTGTGGGACTGGACGCACTGGATAAGCATTGCCCGTACTTAACCCGTTATGTTCGATCGATAAGAAATTACTGGTGCCACTGCAGGATTGAGACGTTATAAATATGTAATTATCAAACAAATCTACGAAGCAGACTCTAAATATCAAACTCCATTTTATCTCACACTATACATGTGCATAACTATGATATCAGACGAAAGAAGCAGAGACATGTCCTCTTATCTCTAGTAATGATAATAACATAATAGCACGCACCATTTTGCGGGGCATTAAGAAACTATTCTCAAAAGATATATTTATGTATTTAAGTAAAGCCCTTATCGGCAGTACGCGACACTCGATAAAAGCGAATTTGCAGGACACGATATATTTAAATTCGACAGCTGCTTGTGTTTTTCTGTGTAATAACACCCTGCAACAAGCGAAATGATTTGCCCCTTCAATAATAAAAACTTTACAAATCTCTTTATTCACAGAATATTTGGAAGCTACGCGAACTGATTGCGGACAGTCTGCTGAGCGATGGCTATTGCTTCAAGTACGACATTTCGCTGCCTTTGGACCAGTTCTACGATATCGTGCTGGCGGTGCGTGAGCGTGTCGGCGATCTGGCCATAAACGTTACTGGATACGGACACATTGGAGATTCGAACCTGCATCTAAACGTGTCCTGTGCGCGCTTTACACCGGAAATTTACGGTTTGCTAGAACCGTTCGTGTACGAGTACACTTCCAAACTGCGGGGAAGTGTGAGCGCAGAGCATGGGATCGGTTTTCTCAAGCGCAAGTACCTACATTACTCGAAACAGTCGGAACCACTACGATTGATGCGCCAAATGAAGCAGCTGCTCGATCCGAATGGTATTCTGAACCCGTACAAAGTGCTTCCCCCAGAGACACCAGACCAGTCACGATAGAGCGATGAGTTTTGTTTTATAAGGAAGCAACAATCCCTTCTTGGATTTGGTCTTTGAATTGGACTAATATGTCATCAAAATGTAGTCTTTCTTTGTACATCATTGCACACGGTATACATTTTTAAATGTGGTTTACGGGTACCATTGTTGATATAGGATGTATGTATAGCTACTGTTAAACAGATTGTAAAGGTGATATCCATGCGTTGACTTATGAAATAATTCTTCGCCATAATAAAAATTGTTATTTTATGAAAAGTGGTTAAATGATCAAGAGTTTTCTTTATAGATAATGTAACTGACAAACAGCAATTTTATAGATATATTAAAAGAACAACAAACTAGTTTATCTTTCATTCCATTGTATTCCAACGAAACTTTGTTCAACAAGTGTAATTGGTTACACCATACGTTTTTGTATTACATTTTCAATTTTTGTCTGCATCTATACCTACCTTTTCCCCCATCGCTTGTGTAATTACATGGCTTTCAAATTATACCATTAACATGCTTTGTGTCTGTAAACATGATGAATGCGATATTACTCCAACAGCTCAGAACACGTATCATAGTAAAATAACGCAACAATTGCCTTTGCTCAAATGCCTATCTCCTTTGGGTCGTAAAATTTATGTTTAAGCAAAACATTGTGTGGCCAAAGTGTGGACACACTGCAGTAGAGCGCTCCGAACCGAATGTATTTATGTTAAATGTTGACGAGATTTCACTTCTCTATCACCAGCTTATCCGGAGCTCCATACAGCTGCCCAATTACCGTCTGAAGATTACATAGGTGGCATCATGTAGAATAGGGAAAAGGAAAAAGAAAATGCTTATTACACATAACGCAGATGCGGTTCATTTGGGAAATGACACATCTAATCATTTAACTTAACTACACGTTTTGCGGTTATTACATCATATTGTCATATTATTCCGGCACACTGCTTCATAACCTCAAACCATTCCACAACTATCGCTCACTTACCTGTCGTTTGATAATTTCTAGATTCTTCTGTGCATACGAAAGCTCACTGGCAATGGTGGCATTATCGGTCAGAGCTTTGTTTTCTCTAAATGCATCACGAACCCGACGTAGCGCGTACATACTGAAAAAAAAACACGAATCCATATCGTAATCGATAAACAGTGACGAGATATCTCAACACTTACCGATAGTTGTACGAATCAAACTTTTGCGACGCACGTATTAGCTGTTTGTAGAGCGATAGTACTTTCATCTTGTGTCCCGTACTGGCCATACACAGCAAATTTATTATCAGAGTGAACAGAAAATCGAACTAGTCGCTTTGACTGCAAAATGTTTGTGTTGATAAATAAGCGGTGTCTTTGACGCAATGCAAATCAAAACAAACCATTTGATGCCCATCGCGCATTGTTTGACGTTTTTTTCCAATGACGTTTTGCGGACAAAGTTTGTAAACTGTTGTCAAATATTGTCTTATTCAAGGTCTTTTGAAATATAAGGCATTGTAAAAAGCTGGTTATGGCAGATAGTTGGAAGGTATCACCACATTGCCTTTGCTTTGTAATGCTGCTGTTGAGATAAGTTCACTGAGCAGGGAATTTCAAACATGGCATTAATATAACATATAAAGATGTACTGAACTACTTTAAATTTGGGTCCTTTGAGTGTTACTTGTAAATCATGTTCCATTTATGCTCACAACAAAACTGTTGGTACATCTTCATAAACAACCAACCATGAGTTTGGTTTGGAAAAATCACCAACACACATGCAGGCGGATAGGAAACTGTCAAAATGGGAATCCATGGGGAGCATCGCAAAAACGCCATCTGATTCTATATTCCTTCTTGGTCTTATTTATTTATTTTGATTGATATTATTTTACGAATGCTTTTTACCTTCTTGTTCTTCTCTTTTGGCGCAATAACCATTGCTGGTCAAGGCCCACCAATAAACTAATGGTGCTCGGTTTTCTGTGACTTGGTGTACCCTAGCAGAATAGTCGCAGACCGAATTGGATTCGAACAGCGTCGGGCCTTATAAAATGCCTTCGACCATCGTCGCCGCTTTTTAAACTAGAATATATTATTCACACGTTCAGCATTTTCCAAATAAAAAATATCATGTTTGTTATCTCTAAATGCTGAAGCAGCCCGGCTTCCATTCAAAAACAGCAAGAAAACCAACTTCTTTTGTTTGTTGCCGCTAGGTCCCGCTGGTATACATTCAAACGTTCAGTTGATTTGTTCTAAATTTCGCTTTAGACCAATATCGTATCCACGCGTGCTTTACGCGAGGAAAAATTAAGTATCTTAAATGTCCAATTCGTCCTCGCCAGTATCATCGGAAACACTTGATCAAGTAAGTACTCTTTTCAAAAATAGTGTTATGTTTAATGCCAACAGAAATACAAATGGGAGAAAACTACACGCTGAAGAAGATGTTAATTTGTTTATAATAAAAACTGTGTTTAACATGTAGTCATACTGTAATTCATAATAAAGTACGAGATAATTTGATGCATATCTAGAAAAAAACACATTATTCATGTTCAACATTTTTTTATTACAAGGAAAACAGAGTACAAAAATATCAACAATAAATAACTGCAGCACCGCATATATGCTTACAACGAAATTAATGAGCAAAAGCCAAACGAAGCCAAACACTGTTTCCGGATGGAATAGAGAGGAGATTGTGATTCTGCGATGATGGAATGGTAAGTGCGTTCCGATGCGTCAAAGTCACCAAGCGGTTTGCCGCTAGTGCCAACACAAAACAATCGAGACGGCCTTAAGCCAGATAAGTACTGGCGGAAACGTTACCACCCTTGCCGGTCCAGTTTGTATGAACGAATTTACCCTCCTTGCCGAGCAGTTCGTACGTATGAGCACCGAAGTAGTCGCGCTGTGCCTGAAGCAGATTAGCCGGCAGCCGTTCAGAACGATAGCCGTCGAAGAAGGCGAGTGCAGCCGATAGAGCTGGAACCGGCACACCCCACATTACAGCCTGACTGACCACTTCACGCCACGACTGCTGGTTATCCATCATGGCCTTCTTGAAGAAATCATCCAGCAGCAGATTCGACAGCTGCGGATTACGCACAAATGCATCCCGAATGTTGCCGAGGAACACGCTGCGAATGATGCATCCGCCACGCCACATCAAAGCGATGCCACCGTAGTTCAGGTTCCACTTGTACTCGTTGGCCGCTTCTCGCAGCAGCATGAATCCTTGAGCGTACGATACAATCTTTGCGCAGTACAGCGCATTGCGGATGTGTGTAAGGAATTGCTTGCGATCGGCCACCGACGCTTTCGTGCTGGGACCGGCGAGTTGTTTGCTTGCCCGAGCACGTTCTTCCTTCAGCGCAGACAAGCATCGCGAGAAGACTGCTTCGCCAATGAGCGTCACCGGAACGCCATGATGAAGGGCGGCAATCGCCGTCCATTTGCCCGTACCCTTTTGTCCTGCCGTGTCGCGAATACGCTCCAGCAAATAGCCCTCATCGTCGCGGTAGTTCAGAATATCACGCGTGATTTCGATTAGGAACGAATCCAGCACGCCCTTGTTCCACTCATCGAACTCCTGTGCCATCTCCTTCTGTGTCATACCGAGCGCCAGCATCAGATGGTACGCTTCGCAGATAAGCTGCATATCACCGTACTCGATGCCGTTGTGTACCATCTTCACAAAGTGACCGGCACCACCTTCGCCGACCCATTCGCAGCACGGATCACCGTTCGATTTAGCGCAAATAGCCTGGCGCAAAAAAAAGAAACGGATATTTAGAAAAGACAAATAAAACGCATCAATAACTGTACCGACTGCGGGCAGTTGGATAATTTTACCTACCTGGAATATATCCTTTATCAATGGCCAAGCATCTGGATGTCCACCGGGCATGAGGGAAGGACCATAGCGAGCACCTTCTTCTCCGCCGCTAACACCCGAACCGACGTACAAGATGCCCTTAGCCTTCAGCTCCTCATAACGGCGGGCCGAGTCCTGGTGTTCCGAGTTACCGCCGTCAATGATCACATCGCCCTTCTCGATCAGTGGAAGCAGCTGGTTAATGAAATCATCGACTGCACTACCGGCTGCAAAACAACAAAAAGGTTTCAAACAGTTAGTTCAAAACCAAACTCGCTTGGTTAGTCTACAAAAGCCAGTCAATCGCTACAAGTCACGTGAGGCTTGGCGATCTAGAACACCCGATTCGCGAACCCGTATGTGAGTGAGTGCGAGTGTTTGTGTGTTGCGGAGCAAATTGGAGGTCGCCTCAGAGTAGGAAATCAGTCTCTTTCCTACCCGTGTATTATAAGGTGTTGTTGCGTGTACGATTGTTTCCATCTCTTCATTCACCGCGACACTTTACGAGATTTCAAGATCAACGATCACGGACATCGCCAGTGAGCAAGAACGATGTGGTGGTAGTAGTAATAAGCCTAACACAAAAGGTCAACCCTCGGAGGGAGCTTTCACTTATTGCCTTGCACTGCACCCATCGGATTGATCACTTCTACCAACACGCCAACATAATTCAAGCTGTTCGAGCTTATTGCTTGGATTGCACGAAAACTTTATACGCGCGCGTTTTGAATCCATTCAATCTGCACGAATTCGTTGAATCGGTTAAGTTTTCGTCAACCTACAAATGACTTTGCTGCTGCATTTGCACCATCCAACATTATTCTTCTCGCTCACCTTTAACTAGCATCATAATCTTGCGTGGTTTCTTCAACTTGTTCACCATATCCTGCAGCGAGGTGGCACCGATGATATTGGTACCTTTAGCTTCATTCTCCAGAAAATGGGTGACCTAGAAGGGAGAGAGGAAAATCAATGCAATTTAATGTGGGAGTAGTAAATCACGACAAGAAAGCCCGACAGCAAAGGAACGTATTTGTCTGCCAATTTTTTCCCACAATTCTATAAGAGCTCGAGTTCGACCCATTTATGTTAATACCGGTAAGTGAAGGGTGAACAATTTCGATGCGGTGAAGGTTCAATGTTTAGTACGTTTTGTGCTAAACCGCACTTTACTGTGCACTGACCCTAGTCAGGTCATTTCAATGTTATGAGAAGGACAAAGACGGAATACACAAGCAAAGCCTTCACAGCTAAGCAGTATTTTGCAGATTATTAAAAGAGATCATGTGACATGTACGATCGCACATGGTAGTACGAAACAACAACGTTTGAAGTGGGTCCATCAAGAAAAAATAAAATGATTGTTGTATGTTATCGAAAGCAATGACTTTAATGCTTCACACGCTCCAGTTAATCCGTTGCCGGTGAAAGTTGGAAAATGTTCGATCGAATGACATAATAACTTGTATATAGCCATTGTTGCATAAAACTCCACAACAACGAAGCCACAAGTCGAAACTATCAAGGAAGGAGAAAGAGAGATAAAGTGGCAATGATTCCAAATCTGAAGCTTGTTTTTGAGAAACTACACGCTTGTATGTACAAAAAAGTGAAATGGCAAAAGATTATGATTATTTTAAAACTCACCTTATCCACCGTCCGATTATAGGCACACACGACAAAACCCTTCGAATCCATGTTGAGAATCAAATTTTGTCCCATGACGGCTAAACCGATCAGTGCAATATCAGCTTTCCTGAAATGCAAATAAGCATAGGGCGATCGTCATTAAAACGCACTTAATCCAACCTTTCCAGAGCATACGTAAGCATTAATTAAATCACATAATCGCACACATTGCCAGAGGTCATAGAACGGCACGATCCGATGATCGCACGAGTTTTTAGACTACCAATCGCTGATATACCATTGTGCAAGCTGTGTACACATGTGTTGCTTTTTGTTGCCATCCTGAAGAAGGTCTTTTGGTTTGGCTCATCTAATGGAGCGCCCCTTTCTTAAGGTGACCTTGTCTACTAGGCATGCTTCGATGATTGGCTACTGCTGATCACAACGCACGATTGTGATGAATCATACCTTTATGGAATGGGTATGTGCAATCAAGCCAGCGTCAAATAGGCTAGGGCAACACAGCCGGGCACGGAGAACTTGATGAGCGCGCCTGATGATCATTGTTTAACAATCATTTCAATGACGTGAAATCTCCAGCAAAATCGTTCGCGACAATAGTCACGGAAGTGAGAAGATAAGAGCTAAAAGGTGCATTTCAAGCGTGTCTATTATTTGTTGCCATCACTTGCGGTATCGGCAAACACCATGACAAACAGACTTCTTCAAATAAAAAACCCGGGCAGGTCACTTTCAACCTACGTCACAAAAGCCTTCAAGTAAAAGAGGGGAGTGTCAACACAACCGCATAGTTTCCGCCGATCAGCTATGAGAGACTGCAGTAGGGTGGATAAATCGGTTCCATAATGAGATATACATTTGTTTACAGCTGGGTTATATTACTCCGCAAAAAGAACCACAAGCGGGGTTGGTTCGTAAAACTTCTTGAAATAATTACACACAACGCAAAAGGCGAGAAATGCAAAAAGAAGGTTTGGTTTTGGAAAAACAGGGTTGACTGGCAGAACGCTGGTGACGGTGTAAGATCGACGCGTCAAACGATGACTTGCACTGAGGGCAAGCGAAGGTGCCCTTTCCGGACTAGTATCGGTAGTTCGCGCATAGATTTGTGTTGACTTACGGGCTAGACATTCTGTAAGATGTTAGGGTGCAGAGCAAACGGCGTAGGGATTTAATTTTGAATTCACTGGGAACGTTCCCCGGTTGACACTTTTACAATGAAACGTTAGACAGCCGTTTAGATCAGGAACGATGAAGAACAAGGTGGAAATAGCGCACCAGACGGACAAACGTTGTTTCCTTACTCTAGGCACACTTGTGAATGCTGCCCGATCGGTCCGCCGGCCCCAGCCGAAGCGAGCCACGGCTCGGTGCCATTGCACAGTGGGAGAAATTGAAGCTTGTCTGCAAACTATTGTAAAATTGTAGGGGTTTGAATACGTTTTACATTAGAAAAATGCGTAGCCGTTATCTTTTCATATATGATGGCACGAAAAGCTTACAGTCATTGAACGTCGGATAGCTCGCATATGTAAATCCATATTATGCTACGCAATGGGTAAATCTTCATTTCTTCCACTGTGCCCCAATACAGCCAGCTGTCGCGTTGTCCAGTGCCGGTTTTCATACAAGTAGTAGTGCTATATTCTCCACAGCCAAGCGAATCATACGATGTGAGCGACGTACGCACGCACACAACGCGTTTTGAGTGTTGCGTGCATTGCATGTAAGATTCCGATGAAATGGCGCGCGGAATGAGTCCTTGGGGTGGTAGACGAACACGTGAGATTACTACAGTGCGTCTCGGAAATAGACGAACACAACGCAATCTCCTTTTCGCGATGCATTAAAAGAGCAAATAATTCAAAACTTGCTTATCACTTAGCACTTCTTTTATTTCTGTTCAATGTAAAATGCTGCTAAACTTTAAAAATATGCATAAGTAAAACAATATCACGCTGGTTTGTTAGTTGAGTGCTTGGGTGACCACATTTTAATGCTGGGTCGATACGTAAATTTTTATATAATTTGCATAACTTATTATGAAGAAGAGTAAAATAATGTCATCCTGAGAAGAAGCAGCTGTTGATATAGCTACTGGTTGTCTATTTTCCACTTATTTAATAGCACATGATCTATTTGTGCAGAAACAAACAGTTGCACTTAGATCAACTGTACCTACATTTAAAAAAAGAAGATAAGAAATTGAAAACGACAGGACTTACAGAATAAATAAAAATAATTACAACGAAACCAATAACATAAACCATTCCTTACTTTACTGAAACGATTTTATAGAACTTGTTTTCAAATTGTACATTTACTACGTACGTGAAGTACTACGCTTGGACGAAATACATCTACTATACGATTTAGTAGTCCTATTCACATTAACAAAAATGCAATTTCTTCTACACAAATTAAGGAAAGCACCGAAGATCGTTCTTCTTTTAACAAAATCGGCATATCGATAAAAACATATTACACTAGCAATCATATTGTTGTTATTGTACATATTGTTTATAAAATCATTCAAAATATTAAGCGATATCGTACTGCATAGTTGCCATATAAAAGTTATGCACTTACGTCTTTCGGTTTCTTATGATTCGTCCTTTCCGTGCTCTGTGTTTCGTTGTGAAACTAATAATCGTGATATTGCAATAACTTTAATCGAACGGACACAGCGAACTTGAACAGAAGAAGATATAATCATTTGAAAAATATTCACGTGTACGCTACCTATTATGAAAATATATAAATTTTAACTTCCTGCTTACCACTCCCTTTTTTACCAAAATTTGTATGCCATGCTACTACTTTCAAACCAATGAGAGAATATACCCATATGTTACCAGTTACGAGGTAAAACAACATCGAAAAGAAAGCGAATTCCGATTTCGAATGAATCTTTTAATCGTTATAATATTAAATTACCATTATTATATTTTAAATAGTCATCCGCTAGCATTCATTCTAGTACATTGTATGATTGATATCTTTATATGTATTGTTTCCGAGATGGATTTAGCGCAAGTTAATGGAGCGATCAAATGAAATGCATGATCCCGTACAGTACTTCCTTCCATGCTTTGCCAAATAATAGGATCCCAGGCATTACACAGACAACAGAGCTACAGAGTTTCTGTTTTCAGTTCAGTCGAGTACATGGGTCTGTACCCTGTTTATATATTGGCTAACTGGTTGTTTGATGATACATTACGCGTACGTACATTACCTTTGGCTAAAACGATACATTGTCGCTTATCGCCAACCTTTGTGATGCACGATGATGGCATGAACGTTGTAACTGTTCTGATAATATATGATGTATTCTTTATATTTGCTACAAAACATTACAAAGCTAGGGACTTTGTCAATAGGAAATATTTGACGACCACAAACGTTACTTTATGTTTGCAGGTCTCTTCATTTTTTTCCCATTCCATTTCAAGCAATGTTTTCCTGAACTACACATTGCGCTAAGGACAGAAGTGGTCTACTCAGAGTGTTTTCGTTCGATTAAAATTCGTATTACTTGGTAATAGTCATAAGGATACATCTTTGTAACGGTATTCGATTATCGTGCGTGCGTTTGACGTTCGTTTAACTGAAGCTAGCTATTGCGATGAGTAATGCTACAGTCGTTTGCGGCCTCTGTAAATCCTTAGACATTTGGTGGGATCTATTTTTCTCTAAGATACATTTGTTGCTATAGCCGGGGGTATTATTTTGTTGGTTGCTGTATCAATACCAATGTTGTATCTAGTGTGCTGAAAGTGCCAACTCGTGTAACAATACAATAAAAAGATGGACTCTGCTGTTTTGATGCTGAAGGGTATATCCACGATACAAGTGGGTTGTCTTCAAAATGATAATTCTGTCTATAGTTATTGTTGTGTTCATACTTGGTTTCAGTTTGGCTGTCAGTCTAACGGTTAAAAAACATTGTGCAACGACAATGAAACACAAAACTCTGTCCTGTGTTTATTTATATGTGCTCAAGATATCTCCTAGTACGACATAATCCTTTTCATTTTATCATGCATGATTGAAAGGTCGTTATTACAAGTTCAATATTTTTTTAATTGTATTTGTTTAACTCTCTCTATCTCTCTCTCTCTCTCTCGCTCTATAGGATTATACTTGCTTTCTTCATCAATCGCAAAAACGGATCGTTAAGTTTCATCCACGCTAATATATACCAGAAGCATACTAGCATACTTCTTACTAAACGACAGCGTTGTTTTGGACTGCAGCTAGTTGTATTGTTTCTTGGTTTGCTGGTGACAAAGCTTCATCTGTAGCAGAAATTG
>KB696860.1:0-31512 GCA_000349165.1 Anopheles christyi | reverse complement strand
CGTACGGTTATGTAAAATCCGCGCATTGCAGTGTGTGTGAGTTGGAAAGGTTTTTGGGGGTTTTATAGAATGAAGCGTACAGCTCGCTTAGTCAAAATTCGAACAGCGAACGGTCTTAAAGTGATTCACTTTAAATGTCAAAGCCTGCAAAAATACTTCAAGGAGCAGACAAGGACAGTTTACGATAGTTTTCTACAGCATTAACACGCACTTGAAGCGGTTCGTCTTTGCTTCGGGCAACCGCCAGTTTTTGCATAATTCTCAACTCTCAAATAAGCCATTTCAGTTCTTCAGCTGTGCCCGGGTCTGACTAGGTTAAACTTTATCCTTAGTTTCGTATGGTGTCCCACACTCCACTTGCACACTCACACACATACAAACAAAATAAGTTGACAAAACAATCTGTTCTTCTCCAGCAAGTTGGACGGTTGATTGTGCTTTGGAGAAACTCACGAAGGGGGAATGTAGTTTTGGGGTGAAACTTTAACAAGATCTTCGGAAGGGCTTTAAAATAAACCTTCTAATGCTAAGGATATTAGAAGAGAAACATACTCAGTGATAAGAGGCATTCGTTTAGAAGCTCACTTTATGGCACGATGGAGCTGCTAGATTTTTAAAACTTTGTTAGAGAAAAAGTCTCCAGTCCAGTGGGAGGAAACAGCAAGCCAATAGTTTATCGGCATCAAACAAACGAGGATCAACAGCCACAGAGACTCTGGCGCTAGGGATGGCTTCCGTCCGTTGGGCCTGCAGCCATGTCGGATAGAGCTATTTGCATACCATTTTAGACAGGATGTGAGTAGATGCCGACGCGTCCGCTTGTTCGTTGACGATGCATACACTGTTTCTGTGTCTACAGCAAACCACCATAGAAAGGATCGTACCAAGAGGCAAATTGCTTTCCCGGCCTGAATCGAAACAGATCGCTAGATGGAAGGAATCGGTAGCGGCCCGTTTTCGACGCGTCGTGTAAGTTTAGAAATCGAAACCGAGCGAAGCACCCATCGGATAACGCAAGCACCCTGTGAGCACACAGTGGAATATTAATACAATCGTGTCAAACGCTGTTCCAGTGTGCCACACCATTGTTGCATACTGATTAGCTGATGCCGATGTCATTACTCATGCTGCTGGTGCTACAGGCCGGCCGATCTGTTTGGCCCTTGAGTGACAATCGATCGCGAGACACACGCGCTGTGTGTGATCCCCTGAGGGGGAAAAGTGGGAATCGGATTGTGTTTTAAAAACCCCACAGACTAATCATAACATTATAGCGCTGCTACGTCCGCTAAATGCCACATCCCATGTGCGTGGTGGTTTGCCGGCAGCAGATAAACGAAATTTAAAGCCTATTATGTTTTTTTGCTTCTCCTTGGCCGCTTGCAAATTGAATCCTCGCGCGCCCGTTGGCCGGGATTTTAGCCGGTTTTCTGGAACATGAGACGACACTGTCGACACGGTGCTCTAATCTTCTGCTTACAATTCCTATCACGCGCGCCGCTTTACGGCAAATAATATATTCATAGGCCTTTATGTTTATATAGAACGAGAGAAAGGAGTTGGAGTGAGGGGAAAGGGGGAGGGGGAGATATGTGTGCCACCGGGAGTTACTGGTGGGATTGCAAGCGCGTCTCTGGATGGGATGTGTGTGTTAGTGCGGTGTTTGCTCATTTCACTTGAATATCAATTTGGCTAGATTTTAATTGTAACAATCCACTCGACGTGGCCTGGGAAAGCTGGTGATAAAGTTTTTGATTTTATGTGCACTTTCTAGCTGTGGTTTCTGCGTGAAGAGAGTGTGAAGCTTAAGGTTCAAAAGATTAGCTTTATGGGTTTGAGGAGAATGTTTGAGACGGAGGACGACAGTATGCAGTACGAAATGTGCTATTTGGATCATTTGCACGTTACGACTATTACATTGTGTGCCATTCAGTGACTTGGATTTACGTTTGATATTTTTGACAGACAGTTTGCTTTATGTTTAAACCAAGGCATCCTGTCATGTACATGTAACCAAGCAATATATTGTTGAGTTTTTTTTGTTTGGCGGAGCAATCAAGAAGTGCTCTATACCGATTTGCCGCTTCCAAAGTGTTACCGGATTTGTGATAAAATTAGGCGTACAAGTTTCATAGCGCAACCGCACCACGGGCTAGTCTGAGAACTAAAGCAATCCAACAAATTCTTGATGGCACGATCAAAACTCCATTTTACGATTTGTATCCATAAAAAAAAACCTCCGAGCCACATAAACCCAATCTGTCAAATCCATATCATCGTGATCCGCTTTTTATCCATGGAAATTCCAGCCGAGGGGGAAACACGACGTCTTGACATCATGTTTCGTCTCTTGGTGTTTCTCCTGCTTCCTTTTTTTACACACGAAACCGATAACCGGCACTATGCACCACGAAAGACCAAAACCATGCCTTATGTTCTATTCGTAAATTCACTGATTTGGAGCAGTTTCAATAGAACTACATCGGACCAAAATTATCTACGATGAATTCCCTATCTATACGCATTGAACGTTCGGCGCGAACGAGCGCGTCAAACGGTGCTCACAATTAACAAAGCTGTGAAGTGATCGTTTCTTTGGCTCTCCTTTTTCAGCGACAGAACAAATCAAGCTTTTTATAATAGATCCAGAATGAGGCACTGTAAAGCCAAGAAACTGCTTGATAAACCATTTCCTTCAAGAACCCTTTTCACGACGTTCGAAAGAGCTCGTTCCATAGGGCAGTCTTGACAGAGAAAAGAAGAGAAAAGGTGGCAAAAAAAAAAACAGATTTAATCATAACTTTTTGTCACGTTTTTATTCTTCACGATTCGTAGTAGTGATGTTGCCATTCTGGACGGATTGCAGAAGACTTTGGATGCTCTTTTGTGTTAGTTATGTTTTCGCTATTTAGCGGCTGCTTAGCCCGGTTTGCTTCATTACGATGGCGTCGCTCCGGTGACCTTTTCATTCGACCGATTGTGCAAAAGAAATGAAGTTGGTTATTTTTTTCGCACCATCACAATTCACGCGTGATCTCGTCAACCGTGGAGCTTCCGCGAAATTCCCGTCCCAGGAAACAGCCACCCGTAGAATCGTGATCCTTTTTTTCGGAAGCATCCTTCGGCCGGCAGACATGTCCTGCGATTCTGCCTTACTCATCTTTAGCATGCCAACTGATGGCGACACTGGGCCCAGAGTCTTTTTTCTTCTGATATAGCTGTGTTGGCTCATCTGTGAGTTCCTCTTATTGTGTACGAGGGTGCTTTATCTAACTCACGACTCGTTGACGACTCGTTTATTTATTTCATGTCTCTCGTGTTTTTTTCATCTTCCGTGCAGCTCGATTGCTTTGACTTTGTCTTGCTCGTTTTGGACAATTCTTATTATTGCTACAAATTTACGGCTTTTCCCGGGTGGCGTCCCCCAGCCTCCGAAACAGGACAGGGGAGTTTGGATGAAAGAAATTAAATTAAATGCTAAAATCTGTTCCAACCGTTGCCTGTTCCACCATTCCCGAACAGGGGCGGGACGGAATCATTTTAAGAGCTTGCGGATGGGATTTTTCCTCTCTTCTTCCTTTTGCCGTTTCTTTTTCATCGCTGTTAAGTGATACAAATTGGTTCTTTTTATTCGTGTGTTCATTTATTCTAGCACACAGCTGAACTTGGCTGAGGTCGTGACTGATGAGGCGG
The DNA here is from genome assembly GCA_000349165.1 of Anopheles christyi. Taxonomy (NCBI): domain Eukaryota; kingdom Metazoa; phylum Arthropoda; class Insecta; order Diptera; family Culicidae; genus Anopheles; species Anopheles christyi. The sequence continues at coordinate 27,819 of KB696860.1, read as the reverse complement.
TAGGATCGCAGGGTGTTACTGGATCTCGAGCTGTGCTAGGGGCGACTTTGTTGCTGCGAGTCAAATAACTGCGTAACGCTTGCAACTTGCTTGGGAAGTATTTAAAGTGAATTTGAAACAAGTCAGTCTCTCAAAGCAAGTCAAGAGTCTCAAAACTCGTGCTTCAGTAAATTCAAATGGTGTTTACTGGATCGACAGGGCACTGCTTCTTTTATTTCTTATGTTTGTGAATTGTTGAGAAGTCGTTGATGTTAAAGAATCAAATGGTTTAGTGACAGTTACCTAGTTTTTTTCCTAGTACATGCGTTTTTTTCTTCTGGATTTCAACTGCATTAAAGGTGCATCATTAGAAGACATCGTTATGAGTTATATCTAATTTTATCTTTGGTACTTTGAGCAATTTTGTCGAAAGCAATACAGTACAGGAGCTACTTTCAGTTCTTATTGCAGATGGGCATACTTGCGAACTTTAAACGATGATCAGGTCGATGATTCCATATTTGATGCAAAAAAAGGGTTCTACGTATAAAACCATCCTCTATTTCCAGGCTGGAACTGCTGATCGCTGTTCTAGGGACTAAAATTCGCGTTGGTCATATTATTAGGTCACCACAACCCTCCGTTCGATTGAACGATAGGAATGCATTGTCTGTGCCAATGGTATTTGAATAGTAATATACTTTGTCACCATCATGTGTACGATCGTTGTCCACTCAGAATATTGGCTGTGCTAAAAAAAAAGTAAGATAAAAAAAATATATTCCAGTGTTTAACCCATACAGAGTAAAAAAAATTATGTACTAATAAGTTATTAAAATAAGGGATTAATCATAAATAAATTAGAGTTCTAAATAAAGTTGTTGTTCTAAGGTAAGTTTCGTGTGCAACAAAATTTGGTATCTTCAAAACAGCTCTGGTCATTTTTCACTTATCTTAAATGGGTTGTATATGCTTAATGTTATTGGTATACTGTCAATTGTGGATATCAGGAAACAACGTTTGTCGAACTAATGTTTTTGAAGGTAAAAGAGGTTAAGAGTGACCGGAGTTTTTATTTATTTTTTTGGGCAGTAATCTATTTGTTTTTTCGTTGTCTTCGCAGAATGCTTTTTAATACAGTATTTTATATGCGAAATAAGCGGATGACATAATAAGTGTAAAATAAGTATGTTTTCTTTCAAACATTGAATAATTAACTAGTAAAATATTGCCCAGTATTTCGAAAGTTGTTTCGAATGGCAATTTATTCTTCAATACTGCTACTAACTACTACTAACGAGCTGTAATTGCATCGAAATGGTACAATTAGTCAACGTAAGCCCTATGACAGAGAACGTACGCCTCAATCTCTGGTCATGTTATTATTATATTACCCCTTGCCCAACAGTTTTTAAATGTTGCGTTATTATTCGCTATTAAGAGTTTTACATTAGTTTTTAATTATCTTGTTAAAGCTTTAGTTATTTAAAATTCTTCATTTTTTTATACAGTATCAATGTCTGGTTTGAAACACTGAAATAGTGGTAGTTGTGATAAAATTAATAAAGATAAAAAAGAATGTTTTTCAAATCCAATTGAAAGCATCGGTTTCTCAAAAACATAGTATCGGTGACTGTACATATCGTATCTGAGAATTCACGATATAAAGGTCTAGAAGAAAACAAGCAAAGTACCCTTGCCAGCCAAAACCGTACTTTTGTAATTGCAACATCTCTTGACACTTTTTGAAGACTACCAGTTTGAATGTTAAACGTCTTTTGGTGAGCATCTTACACTCATTTTGTTACTTCGTAGGTGAAGTAGTTAATAAAAAGTCATCTCCACCCTCCACAACAACCTTGGAAAATTGCTGTAAGACGCTCCCTTTTCTCACATTTCGTTCAAAATGTTATGCTTTGTTTTTAAATATCATTTACACCTAAATCCACCCCTACCCGCAACAGCTTCAGCAGGGCTTCGCGGAAAAAGAAGTGAAACTTTCTACATTAAAGGAAAAAGTTTAATTGAAAAGCCAAACCGAGCCAAACGCCGTTTGTGCGAAACGGTGAAATGGCTTCTTCTTTCCGACAAAGAGTGCCATCGTGAACGGGAACAAATTTTGATTACGCCACATACCATGAAAATGTGTTGTTCTGGGTGTTACATGTTTCGCTTTGTTGCGTTAGGTTTCAGATTTTTTTTGTTAATTCCCTTTTTTGTTTAATGTTTGCATGTGTTGCAGCAGTCGCCGTGTTGTGACATTTACAAACTTGAAGCAGAAAATCGTTAAACAAACAGCTTTAGGTGCATGTAAACAAGAGAAAACTTACTGTAGTAGACGAACCGGGAAAGGTACAACCTTTGGCACTGGGATCGTAGGGCAACGGTAGGTCGCGTCGAAGGGGAAAAGTTGGCACGTTGATAAATACTACGCCAGCTTCACCGTGCTTCAACCCAGTATGTTGTTTAAATCCAGCGTGCTCACATTTGCAATTGCGTTTGTCCCATGATGAGACACTTCCCTTGCCTTAAAGAATTTTGCAAACACAAAAAAAAAAAAGATTGCTACCATTTTATGTTTTGTTGTCTTTTTGTTTTGTACGTTCTTTTATTTTTAAACTCATATTTTAGCGAATTTCACAATGTGAGACTAACGCCATCCCGTGCCTACGTGTTTCCATGTGGGAGGAAGTTCATGTGCCTTTGCCGAGCGTTTTTATATGTCGAGTTGATAGGTTGGCGTCTGCAAGGTTGTAGGTTTCTGTTTCCGTTCTCGAAACTGTACTCGATTCCATTGGGGCATAAGAATGAAGCATTTCCACGTATGGTAACATGCAAACGTGCGCTTTGTTAGGGTTGTACACGCACCAAGAAAAAAGTTTGTACTTTTGGTCGATCAAACCGCCTGCTTGTTTCATGATGTTGTGAATAATTAAGAATCTAGCGTCACGCGGTCTTGGTTGACCTTAACCGTGGCTGTCACAGGTTAAACCGCGGTGAGATGGGTCTACCCAGCGATGCTGGCTGACGAGTGTAAGTCAAAGTCGTATTGGCAACAGGGAAGCACAACCGAGCCACTCTAGCAGTGAAGAGAAATAAATTACAAAACTTTGACAGGCGCTTAATCTTTGCGGTCGATGCACGGGTAGGCTAGGCAGTTGCTCGCGTTTTGTACGGGGTTTCATCGGAAGATTAACTCACTCAAAGCGAAAAGAACGCACAAGGAAAGCTTCTTGTAACCACAGTGACCACAGGCGAGCCGAAGAATGCATGCGACTTGAACAATGTGCACCCTGGCTGTGGTTAGAAGCCTCTCTTCTTATTCTGATCATTTAATTCCGTCTTTTACTGTGGCTAAAGCGGAACATTGTTTCCTGCTTGCAGAACAAATCGGTAGGCTACACATAGTATGCAAAATCGCTCGGGAGGCTTGTTGGAGCTCGGGGCAGGACCTTTAGCGTTTGCGTTTGATGTTCCAGTGAAGCAAACCTGAATCTTTAACCAGTATGCTGATATTCAAAGGCCATCAACTGTTTAACGCAGCATTTCATTCAATGACTTCCGCTTCTAGTGACGATTATTTAAGCATTTTTGGAAGCTTGTTATGTTTGAAAAAATTACCGAGAAGGCTTCTTCTATTTGGAGTTTTAACTTCAGAGTAACTATTGTTGTATTATTTCTAGATTACTAATGTGTTAATCAGTAGAGTAGAGTTAATAGAGTATATATTTTACTAGTATAGTTCATCAAAACGATTTCTGTGGCAGTTTTTGTTGAATCCCATAGTGCTCGATTTCTAAAAGAAAACATTTGTATACTTTTGAACGAAACAATAGACATATTATTCAAAATTAACGCAGATAACGCTGCCGTTAAATACGTGCTTTCATAATCATTTTGCCAAACCGCATCTGACTTCTTAAACAAACCACAATAATGAAGTAATCTTCTTGCCACAAGATTTACGCTCTCAATGTTCATAATCTCCACGTGCGCAGACAGGGTGGGTTCATCTCGATAATGGACATATCATTATCCTGATACGCCTGCTGCATTAAACTGACCAGCATGCGGGATAAGTTCGCCATTTCGGTATGGCCGTGCTACACGCACGGGCGTGTCGTGCGGGCGCTCATCGTGACATCTGTCGTGGCGAATTAGTGCTAACTTCAGTGGCCCTGTCAGTAAGTCCGACATTGGCCGGATTTTCTCACCTCATTATGCACCAGCTGACTCATTTCGGTCGAACACCCTGTTTCGTACACGGGCACCAGTGCTTTCTCTCCATTTCCTAGGCCATTCTTATTGCACTAACTCGAAATCATACACATGGATGCGCTTGGCGTGACGGTTGAAAGGTTAACCGCAGCACAGCACACGACCTTCTTCCAGTGCTCATCGCGCGGGATCATACATCGCTCAGACCTCGGACCTCAGCACTCAACACCGGTAGCACTGCAATAAACCTATTGATTATATTAAAAGTTTAATAACTATTTTCCGAACCTCCAAGAATATGTTTCCTCCATCACGGGCTGCATGCGGTGTGAGGGATTTGTTTTCGCCTCATCATTCGAGCGCACCACATCTCATCGAACGCGCAGTGCTTGGAGCGCCACTCGGTGATTGCAGTAATCAAATCGGGCTTTTAGGATATCCGATGTGTGTTCTACCAAAATGGCTCGGCCATCCCACAATCGATCTTGGTGCCCTAAGCTCTGGACCGGTAAAGCTCGCCTTGGGTCGGTTGATCTTGAAGCACACATTATTGATGAAGTCTTCTGCCGCCGTCTCATCATCAACTCGAGAGTACGGCGTGTGAGCGTTCAATTCTACGCGACCCGGGGCAGCTTTCAGCATCCAAATGGCAGACTATCTATCGAGAAAAGTCCCGCGCGCGCTGGAAGCATATAATTTTGAACTATCATCATCATGCTTTTTGCCTTTTCCGATGGCGCAACGGCTCATTCATCCCAATGAAATCAATGCCGTGCGCGTAGAACCACTGCCAAACGCGGGTAAAGAAGTTGAGGAAAATGAACAAAACAGAATAAAAAATACACACGCAGTTCGAGTGGCGCTCGAAATGTTAAGTAGGTGTGTAAATGCCTCTTCGGAGCTTCGGGTCGAGCCCTTTTTCATTCAGTCGGTATCGAGCTGGCATTAGCCTACCATTTAGTCGTACTGTGGAAGTTGAGGGGGTTGGGAAAGGAAAAGATGATGAGAATGTAATACAATACCGCATCCATGCTTCGAATGGTGGGGCGGTATGGGCAGGATGCGACCGTGTAGCATCGGTGTAATTGTATTAGCTAGACCTTCGCATAGTATTGTGAAACTGCTATGGGGGAGGTGTTTGCGGTGCCGTATTGCTTGCCACAATGCAAAAAGGGCAGTACCATATAGAACGGATGAACGGAGAAGATTCATTCGAAAGAGATTACGATTTCAATGATAAAATCGTTGTTTAACGCACTTCGCTTCAACTATATTCCATTGCATTGTTGGTTCGATGCTGGGCGGGAAGTACATTAATGGAAATCGGGTACAGGATGAAGGGGAAATTAATAATTCCGGATGCTGGTAATTTCTTTGCATCCTATTCAGTGCGCCAGCATCGGTCTTAGCTGTCTGGTATGAAACGCTCGTTAACGCCTTAACACAGTGCGCTCTTGTGGGATTTAATGTGTAGATTTGTTCGTAATACAAGACCGATCCAGCATTGTAATTCATAAACCATAAGAATTACGTCTTTTTTATGGTACACCTGATCGTTTGGTATGATAAGGGGTAATTATAACATAATTCGCATTCGCAACTGTTTTAAGTAAATTAAGTTCAATTAACAATTTTAGTCGATCTTTTATCTCTTCGATAACTGTTGCCCTTCAATCGTTTTGAGCCCCACCAAATAGCTAGCACCTGAAATCGATGATGCGTTAAAGGCGAATCATCCCATTCGTGGAAGTAAAGAAATCATTTGAACCGTTTGTTATCCCATGAAAAATGCATCAAGCATAACGATGTCATTCCGAGCTGAGCGGTATCACTAATGACTATATCATCAGTGAAGAGCGCGAAATTAACCTACAGAGTCTCCGTGGACAACAGGAAACAAACCATACAAAAATACGCCTCCAAATAGCTTGCTCGAAACATCTAATCATCTTTTCGATGGTTTGTTCGTCCGTTAATCGTAAGCAAGCCTACGAACTTTAATTACTTCCCAAAACATTAAATACCATTCCGCAGGAATGTTTTCAAGGGTCTGTTTTACCTTCATGGCAGCTTCTAGCCCTGTTGGGCCCTCCCCAACATTTATTTCAAATATTGTGCTACATATTTGTAAGTTCTGGTTGGTTCAAACACCAAGATAAAACTGAAAGAAGCAAAAATTGAAACGCTCAAAAACATTAAGGTCTGTTGCCGAAGACGTATCTTACTTTGTACAGCAACAAATAACAAGAAGAGCAGGGCCTCTCTCTTGTAAACATAATTTAATTCTACATTTTACCCAGTGTTTCCGATGCTGAGCTCAGCGATTGAAAGAATAGAATAATTCCTTATTTAGAACGTGTGCTGTAGGTTCTGCTAGACCTCCGCACTCTTTAGACCAGGTCGCTCATCAAACACCAAACAGATATCTATCGCTAATACCTACAAATTATCTTTCATAAATCTTACACCCCTGCGAGGCTGGAGGGTGCGTTCACGCGGAATGCTAGTCCGAAGGACGCAAGCAAGAGAAGGAGATAGGCCTTCGGGCGTGATAGGCCGAACGATGGGTCGAAATATCAAGTAGAGTAAGTCTTCGTGTACCTTCGGGCTAAAGTCGCACCCCGAAAAAGGCCCATCTTTTTCCTAATTACATTTGGACTGCCCTTTTTTCTGCGTTTCCACCATCTAAGAGTAAAATGTATCAGAATATATTTATTTTGTTTTTTGCTCGACTCAATTTTGATCTTAGTGATTCAAGGCGAATTGAATGTGTGCTGTTTTCAACGGACCGAAAAACCGCGTGATAGATTTGATCGTGATGCTCAAGACAACAACCGGTCTCCCGATGTGTGCTTCCTTCTCAGAAATTGGGAAGTGTTTCAGATCTTCCTTTTGCATAAAGTTGAAAATACCTTACTCCTCTTCAACATCAAGATCTTGCCCCAGCAGACGGAGATATTTTGTTTGCAACCAACGAACCGTGCGCGGTTGTGGAGACATGACTGAAAATTAATTATCAACACACAATCGTTACACTTGTGTGTGCAATGTCGTATTGGCGGCAGAAGGCGGAACTGTCTCGCTTTCGCAGAATTTTGACTCAAACTTTGCGGATGTGGACGCTGCGTAAGCGGATTTTTTGAGTCGAAGAACCTTAAGGCTGTGGTTTGCGAAATGTACCACTTGGTGGCCAAAGATGAAAGAACAGCGCCTCTGGATTTTTATCCGCTAATGAGCTTTACTTAATATGTATCTACGCGTTACGGATGAGCTGTTGCGAGACAGTCAACACACACACCCGGCTAGCACTTCCGGCGGGAACACATACGGGAATGTATGCCAACGTTGCAACGTATTCTATTTTGCTTATATTATAAGTGTTTGTCGATCGTTCTGAGCAAAGATCCGTTAAAGATGTGAATAGGGCAAACATTTTTATTTCTTTGTAACATTTCAGCAATCACCAATTCCGGGTTTTTTCAAGAAATTACGCGCACATCCATTAAAGCCCCTCCAAAAGATAGGATTACTAGGTTCGTCTTTCCTTGAAAATGTCTACAGTAAATGTATTTAACATATAATCACAAAAAAAAAAACAATCGCTTCATACCGTAACAAATCGTCCAAACTCCGTAAAATCAGTGTTTTTGCCGTAGAAGTAATAAGCCGATTTCGCCAAATACAGTGCGGAATGCGCCTGTAATGAAAATTAATTTTCAATTCATCCGTGTCGGTAACAACGACAAACACCGGCTTAACTGTCTCAAGCAAAACGGCCCAATATCCTCCATCCAGGGTTCCATCTTGTAACGTTTCTGTTCGGGTCCGTGTGTCTTGGAATTGGCAAACTTCTATGCCACAAGGCAGTCATTCAATGCCTTACAGTATTCACATTCTATAGCAGTGGGTTCTGTCATGGTCCGCCCCTATAACGTTAAGGTTTTATTCAGCCTACTGGTTGTGACGGTTTCTTGAATTAGAGAATGTTATAATCCTCAGTCGAATGCAAGCATCGTACCTCGAAAATCCAAGAAAGGAATGTCGTTCCAAATGCAGTCCCTACGCCTTTGTAGTGTGTCGTGAGCGAGATAAAGTGTACAGAAAGGAAAAAGGTTTTTTTCATTTCCTGTTTAGAGTCCTAGGAGAAAGAAACTATATCAACGCCCATTGGTATTGTACACAAAAGTTAGCATTCCTTCCTATTTCATCAAAGTAATTATTTATGACCCATTTGCTTTTCATTCAACTCGCGGATTCCCTGATCAACTTTACATTTTTTCTTATCAATCGGGAAAACATTGTAAAAACGGGAGCAACTCTTCTCACTGATAAAGTTTACGTAATGTTTGAAGAGGTTTGGATATTTTAAAGTAAACAAAAAAAAGACGAAACTCCTGTCTAACAAACCAGTAGAAGTTGTTTTCAATTTCTCTTGAGTCGTGTTCGTAAGAAAACGAATATTAATCCCATTCGGCTTACTTCCTGTACCGTTCGTCCACAAAAGGATACAAACCCACCTTCGTCCTTGTCACTGTCTTCATACCTCCAGATAATCCGATCTTTTTTCCCTTCGAATAAAGCCGGTCGTAACCGAGCAACAGGATACTTCGGTGGCTTCGGTCACAATGCAATCGAGGATCAATGGCTTTGTGAGCATTGTTATTTTTAATTCGCCGTGGTTACGGAACGAGACCACTGCCCAACCACGAACCCGTGGCCTTAAAGGGCTAATACGGGGACTCTGTCTTTTGCTTTCGGGGATTAACATAGCGAAGGATATTAGTCATTACTACATTTGATGGCTTTTTGCTATCTTTCAAAACAGTCTGTTTTTAAAACTTTAATAAAATCCCTGTATAAGATTAGATTCGTTTCACTGCTCGGAATGTAATTTCTGATATATTTTTTTTCTACATTTTCTACATCCATGCCTCTATTTCATACCATAGATCAAGCAGAAGGGTAAAGGTAAAGAAAAGCTTTTCTTAAAAGCTGACAGTTCCAGAATGCTTGTAAGAATGTATATATGAAACGTGTACGGCTGTGAAGATTGTATGAATACCATACGTGTCAAATATCACAGTGCGATTGCGTTTGGTCTGGTATAGTCGCGGTACCGCGTATCAACACCTTTTTTTATTTCGCTTTCTCTCCCCTTCCCAAGACACCTTGCAGTCAGCGCAGCACAGAAAAGCGCAAGCAAAAAGCCACATTCTGCTTTTCTAGCAAATGCACTTACTACAATCTCCTTTTGTGCTCTTTTCTATACACCTCACCTTTGGTTGCTCCATTCTTGCTGCACCAAATGGTAGTATAAACGCAGTGATAGGAATCAATGCGCGGTTAAAAAATCGGATAGCAAATGCATTCAATTGCTAGGATTGCAGTCGTGCTGTATGCAGGTTTTTCAGCATGATTTCCTTGAATGGTAAGGTGAATAGCTACCAACAAAAGGAACCAGATTGAAAAAGGATGTAAAGAATCGAGTGAAAATGTCTAATTTTGCTCTGCGCCCTGTGTTGTGCCCTGTGTTGTGCTCAGCGAAACTCTACAAGGGAAGTCACATCCACCCAAAAACCAATTTGATGCAATATCGATGAAAGAAACGTATTGCATATAAAAAAATAATCAATTTTTAAAATGTGGACCACAAGGCAATGTACAGACATCAAGGAAAGTAAGAAAAAAAACACTACAACAGGACAAATAATGCAACCTGAAGTCTACGCTCAACACACCTGCGAAAGTGATTGAAGGTTTCTGCATTTTGTACGCCAACAGCGAAGTCCTATTTTGCCCATAGTAAATAAAACCTAAAGCCACACGGATGAGCCATCACAATGACGTACGATTTGCATAATCTTGTCATAAATTGTATCAACTGGCAAATGTGTCTCGTTTCTATCGCACTCTTCTTGGCAGAAAAAGGAAATTTTCCAACCATGGTTGCCAAAGTAAATACCGTCCAAAATGCGTTCCGATTGTCGCTCGATTGTTTGCAATTATTTACGACCACACGATCCTAGAAGCAGGCAAATACTACTAGCAAATGATTCGGCTCATTAACTTTGTTATTTATCACAAGCTATTCAATAGTGTGTCTAGTTCGTCATAGTCGGCACATCCTCAACTGCTGCCGGTAGTAATCGATCCAGCCAGATTAGGTCAGTTGTTTAACTTTGCTCCTTCCTGTCTATCTCTGACCTAGTGCGAGAAGTTCTTAAACAGTTGGTATGATCCTTATAAACAAAACGAGCGGAAACAACCATAAATCTAGCAGCATAAATCTTTCCCACGGTTCGGTGACCGCGGACTGGCACGAACAAGAAGAACATACGATCATCGTCATCATCATCCGAACGAGTGAAACAGGCAATTTATGCATTTTAAGCGAATAATCCTAACAAAAGCCAGCGCCAGCGAATAACTGACTGCCGTAAATGTATTGCTGTGTGAATTGTGATGGAAGCCAGACAAGATGCAGAGACGTTTCCTTTCGTTCGAGCAGGTTTCGAAAAATCCATCTTGTATCTCGTGTGAAATTTCCCCATCAGTCCACGTTAGTGTGAATGAAGAACGCGCACCGTACGCGAAATTGAAGATGTATTTTGTTATCCATTCGAGAGCCTTCCGCATCCCTATTGCTTACCTAGGCACTTTACCAACTTACTGGTTGCCGATCGTACTTGTTGTTTGTTGTGCGGTGGGGTGGAGTCGTGCACCTGTAATGGTGGAAAACATGATTTCATGAGTGCACACGTACGACCGCAAAATGGTCTCAGTATTGTATACCTTCTGTGCACACAGGACATTGAAAGCAGGCATCAACAGAAGCAGCAGCAGTAAAGCATGGAACCAAGATAACAAGTGAGTATGTGGGGGGAAAATGAAACGGTTTTCTTCGAGGTTTTCAGCAAAGATAAATTTCTTCGACAGTTTGCTAGACGACCGTGATTCACAGTACACACAGCTTGACTGTCCTACTATTTAAGATTGCTTTTTGCTATAAATATCACAAATCTCAGGCCTATTTTTCATCCTTGTCCTGATGGAGAAGGAGCAGCAACGGGAAGCAAGAATTTCGATTCTACCAATCGCTACCGGTTCAATTCCTTATCAGAAGTGAACGCGAGCGCGAATCCCAGCCGCTGTTATGTTCCGTGCAAGAGCGTCTGTTGCGGACGGCAATTCCATCAGCGTACCAGGCAGTCCATTTTTGGTGCAGATTGAATAGAGTTAGTTTGTGCGCTGTGTGAGGCTTTGTGCAGCGGTTTTGAAGCGCACTCGCCGCTTGATGCCGGAATACGTGTGGTTCTGCAATCCGATAGCACAGCATGATACACACACAGCGCAACTTACCGTTACCAGCTGATGTGTTATGATGGCATCGATATTCGATGTTAGTTACTCTACCGGACTGGAATAGGCTGGGGCTCTTGAGCCGCACCGTTAACGGGGGCATTTTTTTGGTTCTCTGAACCGGGCACTTCCTTTTGCGGTACACACGATTTGTAACAGAGTTGCTCAATACATTCAAACTCCAAAATCTCTTAAGCCATGCTTCTTCGCATCTCTCAAGTATTATCAAACGTTTCGACATTTGCCCCCACCGTCGCTGGTCAAACAAAGCTCCGGTGGCGGTATTCTGTTTCATCGACAATCGTGCTAATTCCCCTTGGTTCTTCACCTCTCTTGTTCCTCACCAGCAAGAAACAACAAAGTGTAAGATAGTTTCATATTCATAATTCAATTTTCTTTTCAACCGAACCATTAACACAACATTTTTATCGTAATTGAATCATAAACTTTTCTGCGGTTTCGCTCGAGAACAAAAAAGAAACACTATTGCCCAGTTGGGATCACGGTCGAGAATGGATCATGCACTGGGCTCCAATGGATGGAGAGCCACTTTCCCTAGACACTTTACGATTGCATTCTGTTTATGCATTAGCCGCTGGGTCCACGGAAAATTGGTTGGCAGTGGCGAAGAGGGAAAGATATGCACCACGGACCCATTCTTAGAATAATAATGGAAATGATGCATTAACCGATGGTGAAGTTGTGCCAATGGCGCTATTTTTGTTTCTATCCTCTAATGGTAAGTACTTCAGAGAGTGGTGCATAGCTGCAATGTATTTCAAGTGCACAACTTTACATACCTCGTGGCGTTTTTGAACTGATTTGTTAATGAGTGGTTTTAATAAAAGTTTTACGGACTTTAGCTTATTTGTTTCCCAATTTTAAATAAAGGATAATTTTAATTTTTTTTTTAAAGTTGGCTATTCAGCAATTTATTGAAGCAACAACAAACATAAAACAACATAGAAGTTCAACATGGCATACTACGGAACAAAGTCAAACAAATTCTTGTACATTTGAAAATAATCATTCTTTTCTTATTACTGTTTTAGAATTAAGTCCATAAATCATGTAAGAATCATTCATATCTGAACCATTCATGTATGGATTATCGAATGCAATGAAAAACATTGTTTTTTTTTCGTAAAAATCCATTAAAAGAAAGATTTTCATTAACAATTGGGTTTGTTTGTTGCGTAAACGCTTCATTATGCGTTTGCACTAAGTTCTCATTTAGCTAAGAGTATTTTTTTCCCATCCTTCAGATGATCGACATCAACAAACGCAGAAGGGGCAAAGCACATTTAACTCTTTCATCAAACTAATGGTCGATTCGTCTATCAGCTGCACGGTTTAGGCCCCACAGCGGTCCTCAGAAGCCACTTTACGCCGCGCAAGAAAACGCCATGAACCTTGTTCCAATGGACGCCATCGTTTTGCCAAAGTACCACCACCACAAGCTGAACCCAGATCTTCAAGAAACAGTGCTGATGGGAAATGAAAAGAACAACTTTGCTGCGGTTTACAGTACTTGAAACTCTTAACTTTTCCTCTTTGCGTTTTTTTTTTCACTTTTCCACTAAGTCCGCACACACTTTAGCGAAGCTTCTTATTGCGCACACTTCAGTCCCGAGTCTACTTGAGATAGTTTCCGGTCGCTTCCACCGCTCACCGGCTCGGTCTCATGGTTCCCGGCAACACAGTCTCTGCAGGTCGGCCATCGAGAGTGCAAATGCAAACTTGGTCGGGTTGAAGTGAAATGTTTGTTTCGCTTAAACAGCATCAACAGATCTGCTCGGCGGATGGCCCTGTTAGTGGGGTTTCAGAGCATTTCAACGACTTTGACACTTCATTGGCGGTACATTTGTGTGAGGTTTCTCTTTATTGGCCATTCGCAATTAGATCAGGCAGTTAAAAAGCAACAGTTACTTGTTATGAAGCGAAAGTAAAGCATTGTTTATTGTAATATTGGTCTCGATTCTCGATTCAATCGGTCAAAACTCTGGTGTTTTTTGTTATTTGTAAACTTTTCTTAACATTTTGTTCCAACATCTACCCGTGAAAGATAAGTACTATGTAAGGAAATGTAATCAATTTAATCGATCAATTCATTAAGCATACAACCTCAGAGCTCGTCATGATGCGACACGGCAAGAATTATGTGAGCTACAAAGGCTCATCGCACTAACCGCAACGTTCCATTACTGTAGCCACAAAATCATCGACGAACGGAAAACTTGGCCCGATCAAGGATGAGGCGTTGAACAATGTCTCTTGAACAATCTTGCAAAGTCTAATCTTCCTTCCTCCATTTTCCTGGCAAACTGCTGAAGAGAAGCCGTACGTACACAAGCTTTAAGTCCTGCGCTGTGATGCGTGTGTTTCAACTCCCTGTGTAATGTAACCCCTAATCAAAGACAGGCACGAAAGGACCAAACTCGCCGTTTTATCTTGAGTAAAGTGGGATTGAGCAGCAGCAGGAAGCACATGACGTAGCTGGCTGCCAGACGAAAGCTAAACGAATAAATCTAAAATTAATTACTATCTACTCTTTAGCTCATCCAATTTTGTTCCTACGCAACTCTCGCAACGAAGCATGATTGAAGTGGAGGGTTATATTTTTGTTTCCTCATTCACTCTTTCTGCATGGTTGTTGGTCATGCTCAAGAGGAGAACCCTTGCAGATTCTTACGAGGTCCTTAGAGTATGCGTTAAATCAAACTTAATGTCTATTTGTGAAGCACTTTTGTTACTTCTTTGAGCGCGTAAGCATTGGAAGGAAATGTGGGGAAATGTATTTCGTTGGTTCGAAATCTCGACCGACCAACGTAAGGGGAGCGCCAGTCCGAAGCACCCACTGTCCATATGATATGATGTCCAAAAGCAATAAGTCAACCGTAATTGAAATTGTTCGTAGGGTTGATGATAGTTTCGGCTTCCGACGACATTCGTTTGCATGCGATGGGTTTTTGTAATCTGCTGTACAATTTCCCTATCTAACTAACGATAAGCTAACATTAAGGTTAGTTGCACACAAAAAAAGAAACGGAATGCTAAACAGGAAGGGCCTCCGTTTTTCTTCTCATTGTTATTGTTGTTGTTGCTGAAAGGCATGAACCGTCGCAAATCTTCTCCCATGCTTCAGCGTAGGGATAGGGAAAAACTGCGCATTAAACGAATACGAACGAGCACTTGAGGTAATGAGAACTCACTAGGGCAACCTGCGATACTACTGTTTCCTTCGATACTGGTGCTCTTGTATTTCTGTTTCCACCGAGCATACCATTATCCTAGATGCTACCGTTCACACTGTTTTTATTGTGCTTGAAGATTCCTTTCGTTTCGGTATTAAAATATTTCAAAAAGGAGAAATTTAACGATGAATAAAGCAAAAATGATTTACAAGTCATTTGGGGTTTAAAATAACGGAACTGCGAATCACATTGTTTGGACGGGCGGGAACTTTGCCGCTCCGTTCCGGATCCGGAGTGGAGTGGGATGGGTATTGAACTTTTCAAACTTAATCGAGGGTAAAATCGTAGTAAGCAAAACCATCGTTTAGAACTCAATAGGTAGGGCCCCGGACTATTATGATGATGTAGAACGGTGGAGTCATTTGGCGCATTGGCATCATTTCTCAAGGATAAATCATTCAGAATGCCGGTTTTTTGCTGTTGTTGGAAATGGTAAATTAAGCAATGGTATGATAGAATATTGCAGGATGGTTTCAATCAATATTGAACCGGTTGGCTGTTACAATGTGTATTTGATTTTATTCCAAAACTTGTGTATTTCCTCGAACGACCTTGTATTTATATTGCGCTGAGTTTAAGTGAAACGAATTAATAGCTAAACAATTATTAAAGAAAGAGTTAATTACAAAAAATAAACAATAAAAAATAATCATTCGGTAATTAAATGTTTAGCTTTAAGAAAGTAGTTGTTAACAGTAGTGTGAGAGAAAATAAAAACAAGTTTTTCATTTTTATATGATATTCTTATGTTTTCTCTTACGAACAACAACGGCTAGAAAATGCAACTAATATTTGTTAAATGAAAACGTCTGTTTTAACAAATAGAGTAAAATAAATACATAACAATTTGCTTGCAGTACACGCGTTCCTTGTTCCGTCAATAATGTACAAAAGATGACAAGTGGCTCAATCCTTCCAAGCACGTTATTTCATCTGAACCAAATCTTATAGATGAATAATAACTATTCAGAATACTAGAAATAAAAAAAAACCATACTACATTAATTGGCGTTTCTCTAATGAGCTAGTCATTAGGGTGATATACAATTATTTATGCAGAGACAACATGGACAATACGGAACAACACACAATTATTATTATTTTTCCCGTACAATTGCACTGTGCAATGAACATTTAAATATTTTAGTCACATTATAATAATTTAGTATGTTTTTGTTTTAATTTTGTTGTTGCTTAAGCCGCCCGGAATCATTAGGCTGCCCAGATGGGAAGTGGTCTATTATAATGTTTCTTCAAACCCACTACCTTACGTCAAAATACACCGAAACTCTACTCTGAAACTCTGCTAGCTGTAACAAGCGTTGCATTTTCTTCGAAGACTGTCTTTGATAGCTTTATACGTTCTTTCTCCATCAATGAATGATCCAAAACCCGTTTGTGATATTATTATTACATATGGCTTTTGAAATTTTAATGTTAATTCGAAAAAGTGAGTTCTAAAGCTGGGCTACATAACATTTGCTAATTAATAACTGATTTTTTTTCACAGATTGGCTCCATATTTATCTTTATCTATTATCATCTTATCTTTCTAAAAAAAAATCTCATCTGGCTCACCAATACATAAAACGTTACAGAAACAATAAGAGGCACTACTACATTTGATTTGCAATCTCATGTCCATGTGACCAGAATGAAAAGATGCTGCTGCATTGGATGTTCACGCCACACCCACACGCAAGTATGATGCACATAATGCACAGGGAAGATATCAGTCTATCCAGCTAGCACAACACAATATGATAGACCCTTACCCTCATCACACGCATCATTGCCCTCGCTTCGCTCCGATCGGAATTCAAGCGCTGCCTGGTCTAGGTCCTATCGACATCAGCACTGCGTCAAACGATGCTTATATTTTCAATCATAAAACACACTGAAGCATAAATAATACCAGGAATATACTTTTATAGTGAATAAAGGGGATTAGTCAAGCTTTGCTGCATTTCATTCTCCCATCGAGAACGTTTCGCACCCGCCCCGCTCCAATGGCCAAATTGCCAGTTGTTGCGAAAGAGAGGAGAGGGTCGGGGGTATCGATTGGAAGTACAATAGATGCTCTGTTGACGCGGAAGTAGCGTTCTGATGTGAAAACTTCCCTAAAGTTTCTCGCTTCTTTCGATGAGCTACACCACCCTGCGTTTGAGTATTCTATCATCTCGCTGGTAGAGCCATTATTACTATTTCAATGTGCTATCCATGTGAATGTATGTTACGTATGGGCACAACAAGTAGGAAATGAAATGCAATATCCTGCAAAATGTTATCTTATTACACGTTTTGTTTTGCTTTGTTTTGGTGTCCCTTTATTTTCAAATCGGATACTCTTCTGCAATTGTCATGTCAAATCATTACTCAGGGCTTATCCTGCAATACACTTCTGCTTCATATTGCCCTTTCCACAGGGCAACAGTTGTATGCAAACGATCAGACACAATTCTAGCTGACTGGGCAACTCCAGAAACATTGCGAGGCAGACAAGTTGATACTTGTTTGTGGTGTTAAAAGCACATTTGATGATTTTTTTTCAGTGCAAACACACTCAGATTTGTACTGAGTTTGGTCTCAAAAGAAAACGAGGTTATATACACACTAAACTACGAATAAATAATCTTTACTTTGCTAGCCGTTCGGAAAATATTTCGGCTTGCAAACTGTTTATGATGCAGTTTCGGTAACCAGTTAATCATGACGGAACGTGTGTGTACATGGTACAGTCCCAGCAGGCAATTCAATTTATTACTTTCTTCGCCAAATGTATAATTTTCTTTATTAGTTTATGAAAGTTAAAATATCCTGCAGGAATCGAAGGATTATGTTTGCAAAATCAAAGCACGTATCGTTTCATACTGAGTGGGGTAAATTTATATCACTTCCCTTTTCTCCCAATTACTCTCGATGTTGTAGATTGCACCGGTGGTGGTCAGTTTTGGGAAAATTTTCCTTGTCTAAAAGGTACGATAACGTTCGGCATATTTGTAGCTTGTGAGGAGGTACACAGGATAGTTCATAACGGCTTACAAAGTATGCTAAGAATCTAAGAGCCAGTCATTCCTTATAATGTGATCTTTCCTGTCTGTAGAGCACTTAATGCCATCAAGAAAATGGTCTAGCTCTTAATTGAATAACTACACATGCTGGGTTCGTTTAATTAGGTAATGAAACTGCTCGGAAACTATATCGATTCATTTTAAGGGGGGTTACAAAGCAACCACACTTTCTTCCTCGGGTGCTTAGCCACAGCGCCTAAAGGCTTTCGTCAACACTTAATACAAGGAATAGGAAACAATGCTGATGCATGTATGCGCACACACTTACAAACCAATACTCAGCTCAAAAAGAGCAACGGAAAATGATTTAATATGATTTCAATACACCTACACCTCCTGGGACGAAGCTAAAAGTCAGAAATCTTTCACCGCGTCAAACATTAAACTTTACCCGACAAATCCAATTTTATGCAAGACACACCGCCACCTTTACTAACGGTTACGGCTAGGCTATAATGTAATAAAAATAGTGTTCCACTGCCTAAGGAAATGTTTGCGCTTCCACAAGGGGAACGATTGCGTACACTCATCTCATTAACACGAAGGATTTAAATCCCCATTTGAAAGAATTAGTTTCACATATGTTCACTACTTTTGGTATGTTTTGTTGCTTTTAAATGTGTACCGATGTACCAATCGAATAGCAGTCGGGATGGGAAAAAAAAATTCGATTTTCAATGAAGAAAGTTCGAGGGTGCGATGCGAGCGGCTTTTTTTCTGTTTGTGGATAGGGCGCTTCCGCTTCCTAAAGCCCTTTCAAAAGTATCACTGCAAACAACGACAAAAAGGATAAATGGTCCCTTAAATAGCACACCCCTTCGGATAGCGACACAAATGAAAGCCTGCCTACTTTGGAATATATATTAGACACCAGTGGTGGCCGTAATGGGGCCATTGTGTTTAGGACTTTTCCCTAAGAAAGTGAATTATGAATGAGATGAAGGAATGGCATAGTTGTTGCCTGCTAGAGTGTGCGGCATCTTGCGGCATGACACTTTCACCTTGTCCCAGGCAACATGTAATTCCTCTGGACCTGGAGAAAACCTACGAAAACGATAGAAAAATGGGCTTGCATAGAACATTTACGAGCGGGGGTTTAGAAAACAAATCCAATTGGATGCTATGGCGACGCAGAAATCAGTCTTGTTTTAATTTTCCTCTGCTCTCTGTGCAACAGCCTTTCATCACCTTATTTCCCAAAGGAATTTTGCCTTTACCTTCGGCAAAGGTGAATTGTTCTAGGGAGCGCGACGTACGGTGCAGCGTCATGCAATCAATTTTTGAAGAGGAACGGTTAAGAGTTGGGGTGAGGGAATCCCATTGCTTCTGCACGTTTATGGGGTGAGGAAATGTTATCCGGTAGGGTGTACACTTCCTTAGGTTTTTGCTGTAGCCATAAGGCAGCAACAGGGATATTTATTAAATTTTCTCATCCGAAACAGGTTTCATTTGAGCAGGCGTTTGTGAAATACTAAACTGAAGGGAAGGATCAATGGCTAGACCGAAGGGCGTTTCTCTAGGGAGTGCTAGTCGGTGCATGAAATTCGCCAGTCATTTCTTTTATTTGGTCAGGAAACATCAATTACTATCAAAAGTAGCTAGAATTGCAATAAAAGTATTCTAATTTAGAACGCTTATCATTAATGCATGAAGATGAAGGCATGTTTTCATCACTCTGTTCCCTAATTTGTTATGAAAAAAGCAACTTCGACTTCAATCACAATAATTTTTCACAAATTATTTTTATATTATTAACAATGCAGTAAATTCCTGTAAGCTAATTAGATTGTGTTAAAATACTAAAAACTTGCATGTGAATTGCAGCAAATCCATCAATTTGAATGGACCGAATTATAAATATTAATCTAATTTTAAGTAATACGGCCTATCATGGCCGTTATTCCTGAAAAAAAAAAATACTAAAAACTCTACAGAACCATATCGTAAAACGAGGTCAATATAGAAACCCATTTCATTACTAGCTTACATTTTTGATAGCTTAAAACATATTCTATGAGCTGTTTGGGTCTTATTGGATATGAACGCGCCTATTTTCGTCCAATTAGTTAGCAAATATAGTTATAACAATGGTATAGCAGTTACCAATAAAAAACATATTGGTGATTTAGTATCCAAGAAAAACTCAGCATTTCCTATTTGTTGGTTTTTTATGAGCGACTATTCCTATTGTATCCTACAATTCCTACACAGCAAAATTAACGTGGAAACGTTAATATTTTGAATACTTGGTGTATAAAATTAGATATTTTTATTAAAAAATATACACGGTAGATACTATTAAACGATTTTTGTCGAAAAAAAAAACATCACAGCAATAATTTAAACTAAGAGTCCATTTAAACTAACAGCTGCTACTACAATTCTCAATCCATCATGATGCCAGTTTTTTAGTTTGTTACATTTTATAAAGTGTATTTTTTCGCTTCGTTTCCGACAGATGTTTGAACTCACTGGCACATAAACGAGCAGTTCCTTATCGCGTCGTTTGTTTCTGTCAGCAAACGATAAAAAATTTGAATCTTTTAGGGTCACACGGGGCTCTAGCCGTTACGGGCCAAATACCAATTTCCCAAGAGGGTCACATCAAGATTCCCTAAAGATTCCTGGTCGCGAAAACAACAGTAAACTATACACACATATAACATACAAAACAAGCGTTCTCACACGCCATAAGCTTAGAGTGGGCTAGAACATATCGACCCCGTGCAGTCTAAGTCAGAGATCATTCGATTTCCGCACTCAAAAGTGTCAGATTGCAGCAAGATGTTATTAGTTTATCTGGGACAATTTTGAAATGTTACATTTGTCGGAAAGTGAAGTAGAAAAATGACGCCAGTCTCACGCGTACGATGGATGGATCTTCCTGCCAGCAGAGGTAGATAACAAGAGGACCGTCCCAGAACCCTATTCGGTTCATCTATTCCCCGAACTCCGGTGTTCATTATTTCCTTCGCACCCTCTGATGCAAGGACGGAAAGATCGAATGACGTCTCGAGGACCGCTGTTTGTCACAACAGTGTGGGAGAGATTGTGGCAATGCTTGGTGCACCAGCTCATGCGTATCACCATAATTATCGGAAAATGATGCTGTTGGCCTTCCGGACTCAGCAAGAGAGTCCGGAGAAGTCGATACTCAGTGTTTCCATACAATCCCGAACCACCAAAGCAAGTGTATAGCCGAAACAGGCAACACAGTAACATACCTACCGCGACAATGACACTCATATTTTGTCGTTAGGGCGATAGTTTCTGATGTTCATATAGCTGCGAACTTTTAATTACGCCTCTGATGAGTCTCCGGGTGATTCAGCAAAGAGCAGCTCTCGGGTTTTTCTTTTCCGAGCGTCATTATCACGAAATCCCAACGGGAGACTATTTCAGGCTGCCTTTTCCTTGGACGAACAGTACACATCCGCACACACATATACACACAGATAAAAACTTTCCAAACAACCAAGGCATAAATACTGTCGTGGATACTGTTTCGGAAGGAAAGAAAAACACGTAAAAACAGCATCGGAGACGCTGGAACCACCATTTGCTTCCGGAACTCTTCCTTTCTTTCGCTGCATTTTCCCGTCCAAGAAAGGAAGCGAGTCATCGACACTGGACTAATATTAGCTACAATAACAGCAACAACAGCACCAACGGAATCCGCAACAACAGCAACGTCCCCAGTGTCGTCACCATGGTTGCCAGTGTTGTCAAGGGCGACAACAGTCCAATGGTGCAGGGCAAGGTAGCAATCATGCGTTTGCGATACTTGCACACAGTGTTTCCCACCCGAATGAGACTGAAAAATCCGCAAGATAAGCAAAGTAAGTGTAATAACACCAGCAGTTCCCCGATGGGCTGATGGGCGGTCTCCCTCCGCTTCTCCTCCCTTTTCGTTACGGGGGTGGATGATCATAAATAATTGCACTCTTACGCTCGTAAGTGAGCGATAAGAAGTGTGCTAAAGTGGGTCGGCTTCCAACCCAGCGCAGGGCGATTGTTCTCAGTGGAAATAATTAGAATAGGTGGAACCTACCTCAAGTGTGCTTACGAGTTCCTGGATGAGTTTGTCCTCTACTTTCAACATGCCACCCGATTCCATGGTCAGGTATCATTAGCATTGTGCGGGGATTCGTGTGATTCAGCAGTACAGAATGAGAAGCTATTTACTTAAGCAGTGATGTGGCTAACTCTCCTTACCCGACCATGCAAGGACACTGTGCAATTATTACACAAGGACAAAGTGAATTCTAAGACGATGCTTTTATCTCGATACAAATGGTGCTGCCGAGAAGCAATAGATTTTTTTTATCACTTTGTTCTCCGTAAAACATTATACGGGAAACTAGATTATTCTTGAAACAATTGTTTTCTTCTACTTTGGCTCAACAACCGTAGTCGGTCAGGTCCAGTCTAAGCCACTAAGAATCGAACCCATCTCGGGCATGTTGTTAGGTTGTACGACTAGACAACTGCACTGTGAGACAGGCCCTGATTAAAAAAATCTTGTAGTAGCTGAAAAAGTAATCAAACCGTTAGCAATGGTTTAGCGTGTTCGGTCAGGGGCAAATATTTCGTCTTCCCACGAGTTTAAATTAAGTTGAATGTCCTGCTTCGAACTTCATGCGAATGTGATTTATTGCTTGCCATGTTTCGGGCATGTCGACCTCTAAATCCCGCACAGCACGTGCTAGCTTTTTTTTTTTGTGCGCGAGTGCAGGACAACAGCTCAACGCTCTTATCTTGCGAGTGGAGTTTAAATGTAACTTCGTCTTGTTGATTTAGAACATCATTTCATTGTACATTATAGGTACAAGAGAGGTTTTATCCGATACCAAAGAATATGCATTTATTTACAAAGCAAACACACAAAAAGCATGCATTGCAAAAGCAAAATAAAACCTCACAATTCTAAGCTCTTGGCAATGCATAGAAGTATACAAAAATCACAATAAAAAACAATCACTTCCCATATACCACCAAATTTTCTTTCCTCTACAAATACCCGGAAAATATTGTTTAACCCGACCTGCGCTTCCTTATGTTCCTGCCACCCTGTAACAAGATTCTTGTGGCACTTCAAAGTACATAGGAAGGTGTTTTTGGTGAAGGTTCATAAATATTTTCGATATAAAATACAGCACTCATCCATTTTTTACAAATTGCATAAATTTATTAGATTAGAATTCAACCATACGGAAGATGGCAACTGTTTTGTGGCGGTGCCTTTGTAAATATGGCCTGGGGAAAACACGGTACGTTTTCCACCAATTGCTTTGAACGAAGGGGTCGCAGCGTTGAGCTTAGTATCGGAATAGGAAGCGTAGTCACTGCCAGACGACAGCACGGGAAGGATTCACCTAGAAATGATAGCATACCGCAGGGTAGACAGTCCGCCACCAACCGTAGGGAAGGCGGGTTACTCGTGCAGGGGATCTCAAAACAGGCCATAATTCGAATACGATGTGCCCTAGTACGTAGCACAACATAGCCCACCCGTTTCGGGGCTGAGAGCTTCCGGGTGTCCAGGATCGACAAACGTACACCCGGCGTATGTGCAATGGCAAGGCGGGATGATGGGAACCGCAAAACGGAACCTGCGAACAGCATCAAGTGCTTTAGAGGTTAGAGATTTACGATTTGTATCCTATCCAAAAAGTAGTACCTCTTTGCATTCGGCGAACGTTCAGGAGGTGTGAGTTTCAACTCAAAACGGAGTACCAGTTCACGCTCCCTTTGCTATTGAGCATCGCTGAACTGCAATTGGCCCTCCGTACGGGTAGGTTATTTGTGGGAAAAGATGCGATATGTGTGTAGCTAGGTTCCTTGCTTTCGAGCAGCATTAAAATAACACCATTTACATATTTGTTTTTTGTCGCGGAAAAGTAAAGTAACGAAGACTTACGGCTGTCACTAAACTTTCGCTGGAGTGTAGCATTAGAAGAGACTATAGGATAAAAAAACAAAAAACATCAAACAGAACAAGTATTTTACCCTACATGAACCTATCATAAAAGAGTTTAAGCATGTTATTTTAGAGAATGTTATATTTTATTGTATTTAGCTGTGCATCAGCAAATGAATATTCATTCTCGTTTCAAACTTTTAGAATTATTTTCGACAAAGGAAATACAATACTTTACACTACAAACTTTTGATCAGCATGCAATCTGCCCACACATATATAAATACATTATCGTTTCCTTTTTTTTTTTTTTTTTTTCCCGCAACCGAACCGAGGAAAAAGCGTAGCAAATAAAATCGGAAATTTATAACAAAAACCTTCACTTCTCAGTTGAAATTTATGCACAGGCATTCCAACAGATACAGCGTATTGGCAACAATATTTGTGTTTGGCTTTGATGTGATTGATTCAAAGTACTCGAGAAGTGCACGGACTGTAAATTAAATTTGAAGTGAAAAAAAACTACAATGCGCATTCAAATGATTTATAACAACAAAAGAAGTAAAATGAGTGTAAAAAAGCCACGGAAAAACAAACAACAAATCGATTATGTGAGCATTCATTGTAGCGTTTTTTTTATAAAACCTAACAATCACCCTACTGAAATCACTGCACGAGAAAGGAATGAAATTGGAATGTAAAAAAAAAAATAACAAAAACAACTCAAAAATTTAACAGATCAGTATTTTGCTGTGTAAATACAAGAATGTTCATATTAAGCTTATCAAATTCTGATGCATTTAATGACATTACATGAATTTGCGTTACGCAATGGTAATAATTAACTAAAGTTACACCACAGCAAATGAAACACGAATTATTAACATTCAACGGAATTGCAATCAAGAGCGTGTGTGTAACGATCACAAATCCCCAAAACTCCACCACACGTTAGTTTTATTTTAAAAAAAACATCATAAATTATGCACACAATCATTATGCGTTGGTTCGAAACTATACCCGGAGCGTATTAGATGAACTGGCACGCTTTAGGATTGGTTTGAAACAAAATGCAGTGAACAAACATTTTTTACGCTCTTATCGTGATTTTCATATTGCTGCTTGAGTACAGTTTTATTATTACCACACACACACACACAAATACACTTTCACAAATGCGAACACCACGCATGCAATCCTTTCACTGAAACGACCTATGAGCTCCATTTTTCGTGATATAGCCACTGCAAACAGGAGCAGCCAAATGGTGTTCCACATGGTGACTAATTAATCCCCTGCACTGGCCGCAGGGCCACACAGACAAGAGACATGACACCACACCGCCGATAGCATGTACCGAAAGTCGGACAATTTGCATTATTGCACCGAATGGAAACTCAACCCCGAATTGCACCAAATTGGGCACAGTGTTGCGGTGTGTGGCCGACGCACTGGCGTAATAAAGTCGCTACAACAATCGCGGTATTTTCATGTTAATTGTTGTTGGTCCGGTCCGGCCAGACTGTGGGACTGTGTGTCGGTGTGTGTGTGTTTTTACAATTTGGCGGTAAATGTGTGTTTTATCTCGACCCACATGTTGTTCCCTGTTGTTTTACTATTCTCTTCAAATGATTCCCGCTGGTTCTTGGGTCAAGGTATATACGGTGCAAGTGGTCCTAGATTGGTCCCGATGCTTGGAATCCTTCTCTGAAGTGGCTAGAACAGATGGGTGGGCGGTATTTTTCTTCTTTTTTTTGTTGAATCCAATTCAAAGAAATTATCATGTCACTTTACCGGAATTCCATAATGACTCAAACGTAACCGAACATGGCGCAACATAAATGACAATTCGAGTCCCAAATGGTTCAGCAGCAGCAGTAACGGTACCGAATGTACATCTCAACCTACCACCAACGGTGCTGCCCAATTCTTGTGTTCTCTTTGCTCCCTTCAGAATCCGTATACGGCTATGTTGCCCAGGTTTTTCTACGCTCATCTCTTTGTATCATACCGCATTTAGGTGTGAAGGTAAAAACAAACACATGACCGAATCGTATGTCCCAGCGAAGCATCATGTTTTGCTCGATTTGTAAAAGAAAATAAAAAACTGCACGCATATCAAAAACAGGAACCTATTCTGGTAATGAACAATCCAACCACAGCCTCGGATGATGATGATAATGATGGTCGGTATGACCAGTAGGCCACATCGTTTGTTCCACCGTATCGTTTTTTCCCTGATTTCCCAAACATCACGTTACCGACTAAGGAAACGGGAAACGGGAAACGGAACAGGATGATGCGTTTGTTGGTTGCAAACAACGCACAATTACGCACGGAACATTCTACAAAAGGACAATCCAACGTAGACAAAACACAAATTATAAGCTCCGGCAAATCTTCTCGTTTTTGGGCTGTCCTTCCTTTTGTGGTTACCGTGTGTGGTCGGGTTGCTTCTCTGATGCAATCAGTACATGGGAATGGAAAAAACACGCACACCAACATGTTGAACGGTTTGATCCTTGGTCCTAACGTAGCTTAGCTTTACAGTGAGGAAAATGCAGAGGTAGGATTAGGGGTGACTATTAAATGATTCCTCGGAGCTCTGGCAAAAAATGGTCTATTTTGACAAGGATTTATTTGGATTGCACAAAAACATGTGTTGTATTTGTCGCGTCGTATCTCGTATTTGGAATAAGTAAGGAAAGAATAATGAAGAAAGTACTGTTAAAAAGCTTCATGGCTATTTTTAGAACACAATTTGTGTTAAAATAAATACTATTGTGTACTACTAAATTCTATGAACCGTTTATTCCCTAGGTGCATCATACATATCCATCGTCATTGTAATTGCAGCTTCACACTCCACCACTTCATCGCAACGACAGAATGAAAAGTGTTAAACAAATGGAAAATATTTTTATTTCTGATTGAACTGCCAGGCTAGGCCGTTAAGTTATTGATTAATGTTAGGCTTTTTAAGATGATTTATGATAAATTCATTTTAGTATTTTTCATCTTCTATGAATCTGTAATGTTATCTAAGTATGATATCTGCTAAGCCACTTGGTATCAACACGTTTTTCAAATATGTTTTGTGTATGTTTAATGTATGTTGGGATAAAAAATGGAATAGGTACTCGAAACTTGAACTTTGCACCAATGTGTTACAACACTTATATGAACACAATATGTTCAGTAAGCCCAAGGTTTTATGGAATGTAACCTGTTTAAACAAGGGCTTTTGTACTTGAATGATTTCAATAATCTGCAACAAGCATAATACGTCTTCGTCAAAAGTGTTTTAGAAATTTACAAAAAGTGATCCCGATTCTTTTATTTACCGGATCCGGCGCGTTTATCAGTTAGACCATCGGGCTGCCCCACAAAAAATCATATGTGTAATATTATATTAATGATATGAAACAGGTGTTGAAGTCTTGTGAGATCAACGATGATGCTGTTTTGTTTTTTTTTTACCCGCATAAACATCAAACAAGCTAAGGCTCTAATGAATATCGATTTCATTACATTAGATGGATGGCTTTAGTTGAAGAAGCTGACGTTGAACACAAAAAATCCAGTACATTGGTTATGTCGGTTAGGAGATTGAATGATCCCCCTTCTATTGTTATTGACACGGAACAAAACGAAAATCCCACCAGCTTAAGTACCAGTTCGCACATATTGGGTCATTTCTAAAGTGGCAAAATAGTGTGGAGTGATAGTTAGATTCAAATCTTGATGATTTGGGGAAGTTAAACTCTACAAATCATGAATATTTCTTGATTATAGAGGGACAAATCATTGGGTTGCAAAGGTTGGAAACCGTATCATGAGACTAAATTAGGGATTTTGTCATCGTACATCTTCTGCTGTTATGTTAGAATTCTATCATGGATGTCAGGAGAGCGC
Source organism: Anopheles christyi (assembly GCA_000349165.1). Classification (NCBI taxonomy): domain Eukaryota; kingdom Metazoa; phylum Arthropoda; class Insecta; order Diptera; family Culicidae; genus Anopheles; species Anopheles christyi. The sequence goes on along the minus strand of KB696860.1, from coordinate 103 downwards.
CGATAAGCTCATAGTTCCCAACTTACTCTCTCGTGGTTCTAGAAACTCATTGCATTTTAAAGGTTTAAAGCAGTATAATAGATTCTTCTTCTTCTTCTTCTTT
>KB696859.1:0-11504 GCA_000349165.1 Anopheles christyi | reverse complement strand
AAAAAAACCTACACCCCCAAAAGCGAAGGTACCATATTCACATATTCGTAGAACTGTGTCTTTGCCACTATCTGAACCTTTCTGTGCGAGACTTTCATAACGGTACGGGACCTAGGTTGCTGGTTTTTTTTCTCACCCCCCAATCGTACACAAGACTCCCCTTGGGCTTAACGTAGTTTTGTACCATGGTGATCTTTTCTTTCTACTTCTACAGCCACGCCAAGTGAGATGAATGTCGGACCGGAAATACCGATGCAAACCCTGCAGGCGTTCCTCTCGCACACGGAAGCACATTCCTGTTTCAGCGACCTGTCAACGGCTATGAACCGTCAAGGAGCAGCAAAGTGAATTACGAGACAGAGGGAAAGATCTCCCTTTGCGCGTTAACGTATGCAGGCTGCGGCATTGCACAACATCTTTCCTCGTCAGTATCATCGCGACCAGCCCGCCACCGTAAGGTGAATACAGTACCTGTGTGATGTAGTGTTGTATGTGTGGGTTGTGGTAAGGGGAAATAGGTTGCGACAAGCTCTACTTAACCAAACAAGCTGCCACAAATTTGAGGTAATTTCATTCGTTTTTGGTCGTCGCTTTTTGTTTCATGCTTAGTTTTCATCTTCTTTTATCCAATCCTACCGGGTGGAGTGGAAAACTACAACGGGAATGTTGGGGTAGAGTTTGCACACTTTATTTTTGTGTTTGGATGTGCAAGTGACACAAGAAAACTTTCGGTGGAAAGAAAGGTTAGCTGTGTCTGCAGCTAACAACATTTTGGAAATTGCATTTGGATTGAGGTTTTTAAGCCATTTTTTTTTTGTATAGGTCGGTTTAGATGCGTGTTTTTTCTCTTATAGTGTAGAGATAACTATTAGGAGGATGTACATCATACACATTTGAAGAGGTATTTTTACACTTTTTGTTTGGCATTTGACAGGCTTTTACTTAGATTAGCTTTCAAACATGAACATGGTAATCCATGCAATTTCCTAAAGAGTGCGAGATAACCAGGTAGCGTTGAGAGATGAAACACAATAGCTGTCTTGATGTTAAACTTTGTGCAAAAAATGTTAGAACATTATGCAAATAGATGCAGATTATTCGAACGAAGAAAATTCATAAATATCTAAAACTCAAAAATGTCATACATGGTGACAATTTGATAACAAAGCTGAAGAGAATAAAAGCAGAAACTTGCACATATGTATTGACATTAAAAATACATTGTAATGATAAAATGGCAACAAATGGTAAATACAAAGGAAATCGTAGATGTACATTCGACAGTTTCTACTTTGCTACAGTTTTGTTTAAAAACATTGTATGGTTGATAAATTGCTATTTCTATTAAAAGTTATTCGAGTCGAGTTAACGTCATACAAAAACTTAATGTTTTTGACGGTTTGAAGTTTTTTTTTTTAATTTAGAACAGCTATAACTTTTGATCAACTGTAACTGTAAAAATATAACTGTACCTGCACTCTTGCTTCGGTAAGGTTGATCTTCATTGCCAGATCCTCCCGCGTGAACACATCTGGGTAGTGAGTTTGAGCAAACGCAGTTTCCAGTTCTTCTAGCTGTTAGGGAATGGATACAAATTTGATTAAAATTCCAACAAATATTTAGATGATTTTAAACATACCTGCTGAAGTGTAAAAGTTGTTCGATTGCGCCGCTGTTTCCGCCGGACGAAGCTTTCGTCGTGTATGGCCGGATGGTAGGAATAGCTGGTGTCTGTGGAAGGAAAGTGGAATACATTTTTTTGTTTGATTAGCACAATGAGTTTTCATTTAAATCACAAGATTTTCATTTATTTTACAAGATAAAAACAACTAGAAGAATATTTGAAATATAAATTTTTTTTTTTATTAAAAACCATCGCGTCATCAGTTCGACCAACTGCCTACCGAGCATTCCCACGACTTCGATTCAAAAAGTCCGCTGGAGTTTAATCCCGCGAAGCATCACCGTAAAGCAAGTTATATGAATTATAATTAATTTCATTATTTATTCATGCAAATAGGAAATTAATTTTTCACAATTTTTATCTTTCCATTACGATACTCCTTCCCAGGCTGAGGTCGTCAGCGAATGCCGCGAGCACGGGGCGCGGGCCAGCGGAAGCTTCAACCGCAGGTCGCATGAGTTTTTGTCCATCCGTCCGGTTGGGTTTCAGCTTTTCCAATCGTCCCAAACCGGACGCGAAACTGATCCCCTCGGCTCGGGTGCCGTGATTGTGCGTCCGATTTTATTTTTTTTTTTGTGTTGGTTCTTCTGGGACGTGATACAGTTCACAAGCCTTTATTTGGCCAGTGATCTACTTTTGTTGCGGTGTTCTGATGCTGCTGCTGCTGCTGCTGTATTGTCCAGTGGATTGAGAGATCGTTGTTGGGGTTTTTTTGCTCACGGCGTGCGTTGAAACATCCTGCGTATTAATGACGATTTTTCCCGTGATGAAAAATTAACATCAAATTACTGGAATCGTTCCACCGGCACCGGCCATTTGTTCTGTTTTCCCTGTTTCAGCAGAGCCTTATTTCGATTTCAAGAGAGTTCCGGACGATTAACGAAAACACACAAATCAGTGTGCAATACCGGCACTTGGCTCGATGGGAGCAAATACAAGAAAAACAAAAAAACATACACGAACGAGCCAAGATAAGGCAGCGTGTTGGCGGTTCGGGAGCACGTGCCCGAAATGAACGTTCATCAGCGATGAAGCGTGCACCAATTATTGCAGGAGCCAGTGACAACCCCCAGTTGGCACAACACAACCCCTTCGATGGCAATGAGAAATTGAATTTTACCCCCCGTAATAAGATGGACTGATGGAATTAAAACATTCAGTTGGATTAACGTCGTTGACCGGGTTGGGCCGTGCCGATGTGGATGTGGGTAATTTAAGGTGAGCAAATGATGATAGTAAAAAGAATTGTTTGTTTCATGTATATTTTAATATGTTGAATCATTGATTTAAATACGCCTTTTTTTGTGGAAATTTTCATCTTTTTTCCTATGTTTTAGTTAAATAAATACTACCTATAATAATTATATATGAACATGTATCGTTTAAAAGTCCAATCTGTAGCCATTTCGATTTAAAATGTGGTTTAAATCATTTTCGCTTTCTTGGAAATCGATTACCCCAGTAAGTAAACTGTTTGTACAGATACGTACACTATAATCAGCATACCGCACACGACAAGCCAACCAAACATTCCTTTCCACCCTGCAGATAGCGCCACAACATTGCAATGTTTCGAATGATTTCTCGGAAATCAAAAACAATGCCCGATGGTTGTACCTTTTGCAATCCAGGCTGATGGTAATGCTTCCTTCCCGGCAAAGAACACCTTTGCCCCAGCAGAAGGGCGCTAATAATCATAATGACAACTTCGTTCCTCATGATGATGATGATTACGGTGCGCTGATGAAGCGAGTGCCCTGTCAGTAATTGCATTTTTACCATTCACCGATTGGTCCAAATCGTCATCAATTGCACGCACGCACGGTGATCGAAAAAGATCAGACAAGCTGAGCGGTTTGTACAGTAACATTCCGAGGCGTAATACATAAATTCCACACAGCCAGAAAACAGTGAGGAAAGGGAGAGTTATTGCATGTTTTGGTGGTAAGAAGACACAAAGTCATACAAGCACCCACACACCAAAGATTGAAACATCCCGAGCATATCTTAGGCGGGGATCCCGTGTAGAGGTGCGAAACTATTGCTCCGATGGGTCGAAACAATTGAATTACACTAACAATCTATCGGTACCACACAAACATCGTTTCGATTCGATACGAACCTGAGGGTGTGGAATGTGTTCCAGTAAGGATGGAAAGTTCCCGTACGTGCAAAGGAAACCAACCCATTTGGCATGCTTGGATGGAGTTTTACGAGTTCGATGAAAACCCAATTTACGCTTTCTTTTGATGAGCGATTGTGACGGATGGCGCGAAGGAAGCATAACGATTTATGCACACCGGTCGCGTACATGTGCGGTTTTGCTCGGTAATTATACGTCGCTCGTATTATCTGGCTACGAATTTGTGATGCTGTTTGCTCGTAATGCATTGCATTATGGTTTTTGTTTTGCTCGTTTGACGATGTTGAAGTCTTTTCAACCAAGAGCAAAAGATGTTTCTGTTCGTGTTTAGAGCAGTTTTCATTAAAATGCTAATAACAGAAGCATTTTACTTATATTTCTTTCATGTTTTGAAACGATAAAACTACATTTTGCATAGATGAAAATCTGATAATTCAAATAAATTAACGAAACGTATCGAAGCCTTCTTTAATATTGTTTCGATACGATATCAAAGAAGTAATTCAAATCTAAACCAAACAACTTGTTTATAGAAATTTTAGAAATACCAATCAAAAAGATTAACAAATCCCTCTTTAAATTTTTAGAGTAATTTTGTATAAAACGCTAAAAATTTAATAATTTCTTCCTAGTTGCTAGCAATTATTAGCAAGCTATTGCTAAAAAGTAACAATTTGCCATTTTTGTTCATTATATTGTCGAAAGAAACAAACTTCATAACAATATATTTAAAATCGTATCACTTTCTAATAAATTATTTCTTCCTTTCTTCCTTCTGCATCCCAACAAAAAAAAATACTCCATTTAATAACAATCGATTGTAACAATTATCACCCTACAATCACAGAGGAAGGCAGTTTTACCTTTGACAATGTGGACAGCAAACATTACGAAGCCCTTCTCACCCCAGGATGTCTCTTCATTATTAACATCATCATCAACACACGATCGGGAGGGCAATTAGTGAGTGACATGGCAGTGTATTGCTTCCACCAAAACCTTGGGAGGGTTACGTTTACACTACGAAGCGCATAGTGCCTACACGAGGAAGGGCCCAGCCTCCCTGCTGATTTCACCCCACTATTGGCTAGCACCAGCAATCAAGCCAAAGGACGCATTTCCTGTGGTGATACGAAAAGTCTCGCTAGTAACGCAGAAAGGGAACAGATTGTACGGTAAGGGGGAAGAAATCTGCCTACTGCTACTGCGGGATAAAAACAGATTAAGAATGGTTTCAGCACACAAATATACATCCCGATCTGGGTGGTAAAACGGCTGGGATCGAAGGTGCCGGAGAAGAAACAAAAAAAAAAAAACCGGTACCAACGTATGAAGTGTGCTTGAACGCCCTTTTCGGTGCGACATAACCCGTGTCGAACCCGTGTTAGTTCTGGCTGATGTTTTGTTAATCTTGTGGAAAATAAACACGTTTGTTTGTGTTGCTGCTCACAAGAAGGCTAGTTTGCTGGGTGAAACAATCGGTGCGGTTTTTATCGGCTCTGGCACTTGAGGATAAGTGCTGTGTTTGTAGTCATTTTGTTGTGTTTTTCGCCGCCGTATGTTGAATAAAGGGGTATGAAAGTTGGTACTTTAACAGGATTTAAACAAACACAGTTGGGACAAAGTTCTTTTAAAAATCCGTGAAATGAGATCAACATTTGTTACTAATTTTTTTTTTGACAATTTTGCTAAAAAGATGTAAACATACGCACTAGACGACCCAGTTTAACGCCTGAAGGTATGCAATGGTCTATCCAATATTTTATTCTTTTGTGAACACATATATTTTTATCAATAAAAACAAATATTTTTAAACTTCCATCTATAGATCGTTTCAGCTCGTTCTTTTTAGACAATGCAATTTAATTCATTTTTATGCTGTTAACCATGTGTTTTGTAACATAATTTTTATAACAATTCAGAAATAATCATCATCTCGTTCAATTGCGTCAAAAATTAAACAGTTAATCCAGTTGAAATACGCCACCCGGAAAGGGATGGTCCAGCGATCGGCTGTATCCCCACAGCATAAGCTCATTTCCGCGGTTGCCTGACCGGAAATAATTTTAAAACAGTAATTTAGCTCCGGTGCGGGCTACGCTTTTTAATTTCCTAACCGATCAAACCCCCATTCACCCGAATCAGAGCTCGAGCGGTTTCAGAGCTTTGAGCTTATTTTTACAATTTTTGTATCAATTCTTTTTTTATTTTGCACGCATTATTGGCAGAAATCAATGGATGTCGATTTTTTTTCTGACTTCATTTTGCTATTTTGCTCATAAAAAATGTACTTCCAAGCGTGTGCCCCTTTTGTCTAGGCTAGCCGTTTCCCACAATTGAAAAACCATTAAAATGTAGTCATTTTCATAACGCACAACAACAAAAAATCCACCAGCTCCAGTCAGGTGATCCAGATAAAATCCAATCGGGTGAAATGTAGAAAAAACCGATTAAAAAATGGTTCACCTTAATTGATTGCGCATCAATTTCATATCATGTTGAAAAGGTTTGCAGCAAAAAAAAGCCCCACTTTATAACAAAATAGCTTCCATCAAAAATAAATGTAACGAGTTTTTTGTCCGCAACGATCCAACCACTGGCCGATGGAATTGACCGATAATCCGCAAACCACAAATAATTCCGTGCAATCAGCCAGAAAAAAAAGAGTCGAGCAAACGGGAACAAACAGAAGCAGCATACCGTGACTAGCATACGCCTTTTACTACATCAATTGATTAATTTTAGTTATTTTAAATTAATCCATCTAACAGAGAAAGGCTTTATAAAACAAAGTTATAAAAATAAAATACACCTTTCAAAAATTCATACCTCCACACTGGGACAAAACTTTTCAGACCTACACGCAGACCAAGGATTATTCAAGGCCTCGGGCAGACAGAGCTGACGCGCCTAGTATAACCCACCGCGTGGCTAAAGTACGAATGGTTCATAATCTAATTACAACGACATGATTTTTGATCCCATTTTCCCATTTTCGGTCGGTTTTGCTTGGCGGGAAACGTACCGGTAGCCTAGAAGCGATTCGCACCCCGCGAGATAACATCGCTTCGGAACAGATGTAACTGCTACTTCAAACGAAGGATTTGAGCGTGGAATCCCATTGCATACCTCTCTTTCTAGTGGCCTTGTTTCGAATGACAAATATCTTCCCGTCCCAGTGGAATGTATAACAGGCGGGTATGATGTTGGGTGAATGTAAGTTGATCTAATTTTAAAATATGCAAATGACGTAATTGATATTGAAAACAGTCGGCAGTTGGCTAGTTGCAGGGTGGGTGAACAGCAAGGATTTCTGTTGGGGAAATTAGGTTATACGAAGAGATAAAAAATATATTTGCGAGTTTGGTCGTAGAGGATGAGGTGAGGTGAAAATTCTAGATACATTTTAGATGTTTAGCTTAAACTAGAATATATAACGAAAGTAATCAAATTTATGTTCTTTCAAAAGTTCTTTTAAAATATAAGGCAAGATCGTTCTAAACAAAAGCAACTAAAAATTTCCTCCAAAACATTTGCTTGATAACACGAAATAACTCGAAACAACATCTTACAGTGCAGTAAAAATAACTTTCCCCATACAATATTCAAATGACATGTCTATGCTTGTGGACATTTATTTCTCCCCCATCTGGATCACTCCGGAAAGGTAACAAACAAAAAAAAAAAAGAGCAACCAAACCAACCTCTCATCTTGCTCCGACAGTCTAACCATATTAGCCTTACCAGTCTGATACAATTTGCATCCATCGCTGTTGATCGATTGTTATCTCAAGATGGCATTTCCTCCCCACCGTCTTTCTGGTCTAGAAAATGGCTGGGCCGAACGTAATCGTGATCATCCTACCCAGCAAAGGCACTTTTGATTTGATTTTAAAAAGATTTATCATGCTTACTGGGCGATGATGATGGGTGGCGGTGAAGCATCGATCGAAATTCGATAAGCAGCGATAAGCGTATGGCGCGATGATGCTTGTGAGAACCCAAATCCTCGGTTGCAGTGATTATGTTAAAAGCGGTACCGATACCAAACTGGCAGTGATTTTCATAAGATGCCAAGAGTTTGCTGCTTTATTTTTATTTTTGGCTGTTGAAAGGGGATGAGTACTAAAATGGATTGTTACATACAACCAGATGGTGTCTAATTTTCCATACTTTTTTGTGTTATTTTTTACAATTTCGAAGGGAGACGTTATAATACAAATCATTAGAAATAAATGAATAAAAACTTCCAGAATATTCAGATTAACCTAGACTCTAGTTTTCAAACATACTATGACATCAAGTGCAGCAACTCTCACGCAAATGCTTTCATTGTATCACTTGCCATCTCCTAATTACCGTTTCGCATTGCTCTCAGCCACGGCTGTATTTAAAACCGCGCACACACAAAGTAATTAACTTCGTTCGCTAATTCACACATTTGCTACGGTGTCCGAGCTGCGAGCAAGAATTATCTTCTCCAGCTATGGACCATACTGTCCTGTTCACTGTGTCAAAATGGACTCTTCTTGCACTGGAAACAACAGCAAGCGGATTTTCTCTTCCTCTCTCTCTCTCTCTCACTCTTCCTCGGGGATGAACAAAACACCCAACACATACATCTGCTCAACGTGGTCCCACATCATGTGTGCCCGAAAAGTGCAGCCTATTTTTACGCCAAATTATGCTTCTATATTTGATTAGAGGGTAAATTAATTAAAACTCATCATCTGGCTGCTTCCTTCGGCAAGGGCGGGAGATATTGTGTGTGTGTAGAGCTCATATTTCAACGTGCCACGTACGTCCAAAATGGTAGAAGGATCTGTGTGCTTGTTCTTTGCCCGGTCAGCTAGCAAAGGGCTCGGTGTATTGAGGTGGTGCCAAGTTGCTGAGTGCAGTGCATGCGAGTAATTCAATTTGTACCGTCCGACGCTTATCAAATGCGCCGTACGCCGGATCGCACGAGCCACACGAGATGATGACCTCGCACGGTGCACCGGTTGGTAACGCACACACATGCTGTGCCCGCTCCACATTAGACGTTATTTCAATTTACTCATTTGGATCATCAGCAGTATCATCATCGAGCGACGTAGACCTCAAGTCGTAACCAACCCGGCCGGATGCTGGTGCATCAGTTCCACTGTTGGGAACGTCCCGGAAGTTACCGGACTCTCCAGCAAGCGGAAGATTGTGACGAGCGTGCGCAAAGTTTTTCGAGGTAATTCGAGAAGTTTTGCGTCCTACCAGCACCGCACATTCTTCCTACTTTCGGAACAAGTGTCGGTTTTCCAAAGAATTATCGTCATTTAGCAGAACCATTAGATGTTGTTGGCGACGGACGAGATGGTGTGGAACCTTGAACCTGGATTAGGAAGAGATGCTGCGGGAATTCCCACCAATACCGGTGCGGTCGTATGGCCACCTTAAGCCATGGATTAGCAATCACTAATAGAATCATCGATTTTGGTTCTGGTTTTGGGACGGGTAAGGTCAAATCTCAAGTTCGCTTGAGTGCCTTGAGTTCGAACGGAAGCGGGCCCGTTTTCGTGGCTGTTTCTTGGCATGTTGGCTCCTTTTCCACCGTCCCGCCAATGTCCCTTGGCAATGCTACTGACTGAGCCGCTGACTTCCCTGTCAGTCGTCATCGAATTATTCGTTATTAGATGTTTCTTTCCATCCTCCTGCTCCGTCCATGCTCGCATGCCTCCGAATGTTCGAATGCCACGCAAACGAAGCACTCTCCCGGAGGAGCGAGTCATTCGACTTCAATTAATGGCAGAAATAGTGAAATCAAATTAGGCCGTTGCCCGATGGATTGGGCCGTCCCTGTTCGAACCTTCCCTGGCAGTGCTCGGGAAATCGATCAGTCCGAGGGAAAATCTTTCATCACACACACACAGACACACACACACCAAACTCGAAGGACGGGCATTGGCGTTCGAGATGCAACCAATGCGATAGGGATATTGCTGGTGTACTCTCACGGAACAGGATTGAAGAGTTGACAGTAATGGAATCAAAGTGCTATCGGAATGCCATCGGTGCCAATGCACTACGCATTGAGGTGAAGGTACCACGAACAGGGTCAGCAAGCACGGCACCTTTTTAGCGCTGGAAAATTGAGATGCGTAATGAGGTTAATGGGGAAATTGCTTGAAATTGATTTTGAAGCATCAACTCACTGGCAAACGTTTGCTGGGAAATGGGGTTAGATTTGATATGTTTCAAAAGTTTTGAAAAAGGATGTACACAAACATTACTGGGTAATATGATAATTATTCAAACATTTTTGTTTTCCAAATACACCAGCTCGGCAAATCGCGTAACAACTCTCAACTTGATCTTTATCTCAGCTAGAAAAATGCTTTAATGTTTTGAGGAAACCGTTCGCTCTTTTCGTTCCTACCAGTATTTGCAACAATTCCCACCGGAGTCGACCCGTAACTCAATACTTTTCTTTCGCCCTTTCAATCGTCGGATCTCATAATTTAAGAGGGTTTTTTTTATGTATGTATTTTAAATCCTTATCCATTTGCTCTATGCATCAAGGGGAAAAAAGTAAACCGAGCCAAGGCAGGGTTCAAAAAGCTGATCGTAATTGATTTTTGTTCAACTTTAAACCAGTGACCAGCCCAGCTGGTATATGAGGGGCAAAATTCAATTTTCAGTCGTCAAGTGTAACATTAGTTTTACCCAACAGGTCCGTCTCTGTGGTCATGAGCCGGAAAAGTAGCATTCTTAGTGAAGTGATTTACGTCAATCAAAGACAATGAGGCGATGAAGGAAGACAGGGTGGTAAATTGAAATGCTGTGGAAACATTGTATATAACGAGGGCATTCTCACTTACTCCTTGAGGAAGGAATAGGAAAAATATTTGAATAATATCTTGTGGAGAGCTTAGTATTTTTTAGCTTCTTCTAATTTATGAATTGGACTTGAAAAAAGCATGAAAACGATTTGTAAACGCTTTTTGAATAAACATTATTTGTAAAATACTTACAGGGATGTGTTGGCGCGAATGGATACTCTAGCGTCGGTAACCGGGGCGGATGTGGTCCGGCAGGATGCAGCGACGGTGGGCAATGGTAACAGAACATTCCTCTACCCGCCGTTGCGGACCCAAGCTGAAAAGATAAATTGGTAAAATGTTAGCAAAAAACAAACATTACAAACTGGAAAAGGAGTTTTGGCACATAATTGATATCAGTGTGAAACAAAAATGCAATCGGCAGATAGCAGGAACTCATTGCGTTTGCAAGAAAAAGGAAACAAAAAGAGTTGCAAATTGTTGCCTGGATGATGGTGAAAATTTTAACTCTGATTTATGGTTTCAATTCGTTGATTAAAAATTAAAACCCACAAAACCATCCTGGTGCTGCAGCAATTCAGTAAGCCGCAGCGGCAGCAGCAGCAAATGGCGTAATAACTGTAGTCCTATCCCCTCCCAAACATTACCACCCACAAACACTCTCATACACACACAATCGAATAAATTACGCAGAATGGATGTTTCATTGTGCTGCCACCGCAACATCGATAGAGAGAGAAAGAGAGAGAGAGAGAGAGAGAGAGAGAGAGAGAGAGAGGAAAAGCGTGTGGCAAGACCACCATCGAAGGACTTCTCTCAACAACACCACTGCAACATCGCATTGAAAAGGCGGCAAAGCAATTGT
>KB696858.1:0-11055 GCA_000349165.1 Anopheles christyi | reverse complement strand
ACGCACACACTGATGCGCACGTGCACATAGACACATGTACGCGGACGAGCACACACGACCGCTCGATTGAAGCAACGCGAGAATACTGACTTCGCGGCAAGGTGAATTCGCAAACAAAAACTCGACCGCGCGGATTGCTCGTCCCCTTTCGTACCACGCCGATCGGCCCCGACCAACCGACGGATTTGGCATCGGTTCCCTCTTTTTTCTGGCCGTCTGGCTGGCGTTCGATGCGTGTTACTAACCTTAACGGTGAGCAGGGGCCACAGGCAAATGTATGTGACGGTTCATGGAAATGGCCAATCAATATATAACCTTTTTTTTTACTTATTTTAACAGACAATTCTACCAAGTACAGTTAAATATCGTAATTAGGAATAATTTAACGTAATATTTTAACCTGTTCATGCTAGGCACAGCGGTGCCCCATTCTACCTTAATGTTACTTCCACCTCCCATCGTCTGTTGCTTCTACCCGGCTACTACGCTCACGGCCTGCTCTGCTATTTAGTCTACTCGGCTACCGGTCACTCACGCGCTCGTCTATATACGCGACGGTGACGAAGGTACAAACCGTGCGCGCCTACCATACCACGCGTGCTTTCTCGCAGGCCGTTTTGCGTGAGTCTCCGATATCTTTGGGTGAGTGAACGCGGGCTAGAACGTTAAATCGAGTCGTTCGTGAGCTAATTAGCTCACCAGTGGGGATCTATCTTGGCTTTCGTTTTCTAAAGTGGTTGACTTTTAAACGTGCATACGTGAGGATAAAGGGATATTAAACGGGGAGGCTGCATGAGAATTCATAACTTTTGTATTGCTTCTTTCAGGGTGTTAAGAATTGATATGTTTATAGAACGGTGCATATTACTCTTTTGTTTTTTTTTTTTTGTGTGGGGTTTTTTAACTTTATTGAAAGGAAATATTAAAGTAGGCTAACTGAAAACAATACAGACAAAGACATATGTCATGATTATTATCTTGACCGGGTAATATTTACAACGTTTACTCTTACCTTAAAAATTTACATAATTTATTTCCAACTAATCAATGTTTCTGTTGTCTTTTTTTATACCATGGCAGTCAGTTTCAGTTTAAATCAAAGCTAAATTTCAAAACAAATTTCGCCATGATTTAACGTCTACCTCTGTCCCACGCCACTGGCAAAAACACTCCCCTCATAACTCACATAAAGTAAGCTAAACTAGCAGAAAAGTCATAAAAATAGCCAACACACCTGAGCCCGCCATGTGTATGAACGTGTTCGTATTTTACGAACTTAGTCACCAACAGGCAAACGAAGGAACCAGCCAGTAGAAGAACAAAAAAACCCGAGGATAGTTTTGTGGCCAAATACTATTTGAAAAAAAAAACGAGAACACTCAACGGAAAACCAACCTGTGGCATGTGCCCGAATGCACGTTTCACGTTCGGGTTTGCTAAAGTCACGTCGCATATATGCATCCCTTTTGCTCAAGATCAACAGGCGTCACGGCAAGCGTGCAAATGGAAGCAGTGGAAGCTGCATTCAAAATGAGCCACACAGCTGGCCCTTATACGAATGAGTGCGTTTCACTCATTCACGCGGACGAATACAAACTCAGCTGAGTGAATAGCACAATTTGAGAGCACATCTGTTGAATGTTTGCAGCCGTTCAAAAGTTTGCTTTATGCGCAAGCGTTACTTTTACATTTTCCCCATGCTCATTGAAAATCTATTTCGACACAAAGCAATGAAGTGACCGGTGTGAGAAAGTGAATCATACGCTCGAAGACGCCTGTTGCATCAGTGATGAAGCAAAAGAAGAATTCACCAGGAAAAGCACTACGGAATTCATCGTCTTCTCAACGTTCACGCCTCACTACTCATCGGTCGATTTTTTCCTCCTCACTAATTCCGTTTCCGTTATGCTAATGTATTCTCATCCCTTTCCTTTTTTCGGCAAAACGTTATGGAGGCGCCCGGTGTTTGACGATCAGGAACGCATGGTGCGCTTTACGATTAAAGGCACACGTGCTGCGCACTTTGTTTACCGGCACGGCTGTGCGTATTTGCTTTTATTAGATGATTTGATACCTTTCAACGAAACGTCCGATGCAGGGGGTGTTTATTTAGAGTGCTTAAATCGATCAGGTGGATGGTGTTGTTTATGTTCTCGATTTCGGTCTGTTTTCATTCGGCCGCCTTCTCCTTCTCACGTTGGCAATGGCAAATCACATGTTTGTGCAAACATTTGATTCCACTAGCGTTTCTTTTGAATGTTACCGGCTTGTTTATTTGTGGTAATGATTTTATATACAAAATTCAATTTTTTTAATACTTGGATCAATCAGTTCACATTTGAGAGAAAAAACTCTAAGGCACCTTCTTATTTAATTGTCCTCCTTCGCCAACACTTCCCTAACCCACGTGGCATGCTCGCGCATCTCCTGCAGTGCACCAGGATTACCTTGATTACACGCAAACTTCTGCCCGAAGCTTGTCAATCCAACCAGCACATAGTCCTGCAGGCGACTCTCCTTCCGCACCAGCGGACTTCCGACATCGCTAACACAGTTCGGCTCATGGTCCGCTTCCTGTGCACAGAACTGCCCGCTGTCGGCTGTCACGAAGTTAAACTCCGCCTGGCAAGCCTCCAGCTCCAGCACTACCAACCGCATGTACTGCAGTCCATCAGCAGCACCTTCCGTTCCGTAGTTCATCAGCCCGTAACCACTCGAAAGCACTTCCTGTCCAACGTACTGATCCTCATCCACTGTCGGCAAGCGCGCCGGCTTTACCCAGGGTGGAAGACGCACAGCCTGATCGGTAAATCGCACCACCGCCACATCGTTGACGAACGTCTCCGTATCGTAACCGTCCCGGACGGTGTACTCTACGGCCGTAAACACGTACCGGAACTTATCGTTCTCGTCCACTAGCAAACAGTTCGAGCCGAGATGTACCTCGACGGAGCTGCTTCCCACTACGCACTGTGCCACCGTGACGACGTGTTGTTCATCAACCAGTGCGCCACTGCAGTGACGTGTTTCCTCCTCTCCGAAGCGTACCGCCAGCAAGGCATGGTGTGGAAACTGGCCAGCGTATGCTGGTCTACCATTGGCTGTGACGTTCTCATTCCCGGAAGGATTACAGTGCAGTCCGACGATCTCGGTGGCGGATAGTACACATCCCAAAATGGCGATCAGCAGTGCAGACTTCATTGTACACGCGCGTTGTGGTTGACTGAATTGAACTGAACGAACTGAGTAGGACTACACTGGGGGACTTTTATAATACATCACTTTCTTCTTCGTGGGGTGATTTACCTACTCTACAAACAAAAATTCGAAACAAATGAAAGTGACCACTTCAGATGCTACTTCAGTCCTAGACAAGCGCCCGCTCGAGTGGTATATTAATTGAATCGGCTTCACCCGTTACCATGGTCTGGGTTACACGGTGGACACGGCTTAAGCCTTGTCGTCAACATCTTATCTAACCGTCGGAAGGAATGTAAATCAACAATTAAAACAGAAAGAAGTAGCTTTTGTCAAATCCGTTAATGATGTTTTATTGTCCATTCTAATGCATTCCGTTCGGTTCCGTTAGTCTCGAAACAGTTCGTACGAACAAACAATTCCATCATGATTCTTAAACGTTTTCGAATTAAATCATCACAATTTCACTCCCCTTTCCCTCTTCTCTGCTATCTACATAAATTCTATTTGTTTTCCTTTCCAAATTAGATCGACACCTTGATCATACACTTCTTAAAACGCATAATAAATGCTGATTAAAACGATCAAATTCATTTGTTCTCTTCGAGTTGAGAGTAAGTTTGTTTTGATTGTCCAAAAGCAATAGTGGGTGTTAAAATAGGAAATATTAAATCTTTATAGCGCGCGTGCACCATTTAAAGGTGCATCATAGTGATAAAAGGAAAATTCATTTTAAGGCGTGTGTGTGTGTGTGTGTGTGTTAATGTGAATTTGCTTCGCGTTTCGAAAGCGAATGCTATCATCAAATTATGTACATTTCGTAGTGTCTCTTCCCCCAAAATGCTGGGTAGTTAAAGGCTTGCGCTTACAAACTAGCTTATCTTACTATATTATTAATAAAATCTGAAAATCAAGAGGTATTGTAGGTTACACATTC
Organism: Anopheles christyi; assembly: GCA_000349165.1. Classification (NCBI taxonomy): domain Eukaryota; kingdom Metazoa; phylum Arthropoda; class Insecta; order Diptera; family Culicidae; genus Anopheles; species Anopheles christyi. The sequence continues at coordinate 6,920 of KB696858.1, read as the reverse complement.
CCTGCGTTGAAGTGCAATAATGAAGAACGGCGAAGCTAACAGCTTCGGAAACGAATAACTATTACATCACGACAACAACAAAGTCAATTAGATGCTTGTGCATTTGTCCGGCTGGTGGGTGTTGTCACCGTTAGAAACCGTCGTATGGAAGTGGTCTCCGATGTCACCGGTAGCAGACCTCGCATGCCATTCGTTGAGTAGCGTCGGCTTCGTGGCGTTGTTCTTGTACCACGCTGCTGTCCCGTGTCGTCTCCAGTATCGTGCGCACTGCTGCTCGAATTCCACGCCCAGGACGATCGTCTTCGTGGTGTGGTCGGTGTTTCCGAACTGCTCGAAGCCATCGCATTCACGGCGTGATTCTGTTCCTGCTGGTGCTGGTAATTGTGTTCACCGGTCCCACCAGCAATTACTCCTCCTCCGCCCTCGTCACACGATTTCAACTGCTGAAGCCGTGGCGAGAGAAGCTGCGATGCCGTCGCCCTTTCCATTGCCGTGCCGTAACTATTTTCGATGCCCTTTGCCGCCTGGAGCTGCTTTTGCTTCCGGATCTTCGTCAACCAGTCGATGTGTTCTCTTAGCTTTCGCTTCACAGCTCCACCACTAGTGCCGCCACCGCCGGAACCTTCACCGATCGTCGATCCACCAGCTCCTCCTGCACATCCCATCCCATCACCACGGTCGCTGCCACCAGAAGCGGCCAAAACGTTCACTAGATGTGGCGCTTCACCATCGATCACAAAGTTTGGTAGGATGAGGTTCAACGTGGGCGATGGGCACCGATGTGTCAATGATTGATCTGGAGATCGGATGTTGAGGTTCGCGGTAGCGAGTGGAGATTTACACGGAGAAAGGCCGACCGTCAGTTCATCGGACGCTTCCAGGATAACGTTGAGACTGCGGGACGACGAGGAGCTAGATGCGATCTCGAGCGCGGTAAAGCTGAATGATGATTTGGAGTTGGCTGGACTGAAGAGACGACGACCGCGGCCTTCCTCCCGATACGGTCGCTTCACCGGTGGACACAGACTATCCTTTTCTGCCATTTCCGCAAACGTTCGTTTTCCCGCCCGCTCGGAAGAGGTAGCACCGGCACTGAGGCAGTTCGCGCCCATCTTAAACGCCACACCGGATGCCTTCGGTGTCCGGGTCGGGTCTTGCTGTGTGCTCGGTGTTGTTTCGTTACGTTGAACGAGTCCTCGCACCGATCGAGGCGTAAATTCGAGCGCCTTTAATCGAGCTTTTTCGGCTTGATCTGAACGGTAGGAATTACAATACTCCGCTGTACCGCGTAGCTGCTGCTGCTCATCCGAATCCATCTCCTCCGGACCGATCCTCCACACCTTATGCCGCGCGTCATCACTGCACGTCACAATGCGCACATCACGATCACTCTGCATCCAGGCCACGCTCGTCACTTCCGCTGAGTGGCCGGACAGTTTCACCAGCGGGTTTGGATTGTCCACGTTCCAGATGTAGCAACGCTCGTCGCTCGAACCACTGATCAGGTACTGTCCGTCGGAACTTAGCGCCGCTTTTACATAGAAAGTCCCGTTGTTAAATCCACCATACCGTTGCAACGGCTTTCCATCGTACGACGATATGTTGTAGCAGTAGATGTGATTGTCCATACAGTTTACGTACAGCCGATGACGTCTCTCATCGATTGCGAGATTCGTAAAACCTTTCAGCGTTGTTGTACCAGCGTACGAAAAGCTATACTTTGGCATCGGTTCCCGCTGGTGGCTGGTGTAGTGCCGGCGCGTATCCCATACCTTCACGACACCATCCCCTGCCCCGCACGAAATCAACGTATTGCCATCCTGGAACGCTAGCCCGGTAATGCTGCTGCTGCATCCCTGCGTCGGTATCTTTGGCGTTTGGCGTGTCCGCTTGCGGTGCGATGACGGTGTGCCCGGTCCACCGGCATGACCACTGTAGATGCAATTGTCGGCCCGCGGAATCATATCCAGCCCGACCTGTGCCCGGATGTCCCAGATCAGTATCGCACCGTCCCGACCGCCTGTAGCGAATACTGCCGAATCGTCGCGCCGGAACGCGACCGTCTTTACGGAGCGTGAGTGACCGCGGAACGTTTGCGTGCTCACCATTTCCGATTCACCTAGAGTCCACAGCTTGGCGGTGTGGTCTCCCGATGCCGTCACAAGCTTCATCTCTCCAGGCATCCACTCGATATCGAACACTGCATTGTAGTGACACTGGATACCTTCGAGTGCCCGTTCACCGCCCGGTTCCTGATTCGTGAGGTTCGTATCTTGCAGCGCAATCTTTCCGTCCTCGTTTGCGATCGCCAATATGTGCTGCTTGCCCCGGCATTTGGAAAACTTTGCCGCCAGGATCGGTGGCGATGGGTTGTAGTCGGCGGAGAAAGTGGAGGGAGTAATTCCCTTCCAACTGTCCCGTTCGTCGTACGAGCAGCCGGCACAGGGGGGCATCATACTGAGAAGCGAAACCTATGGAAAAAAAATGTCAATAACTTCCCGTTCCATGCAACACCGCTACTACCGGAATATTCCTGATATTCCAAACACTATCCATACTTACCGCTGCCCGACTCACGGTTCCGCAAATTCAACACTGTATTCATGTTGACCGAAACTCACTTGGTTAGTCTCAAATTCCTTCACTTCCCATACGCACCACACTTGCGGACGATCAGACTGATTTGGGAGAAGTGATTTCCCGCTCAATGTACGCTGTTATCTTCCACATCGCACCCAGAAACGCGCGAAAGAAAAGCGGGCAAACAATCCTGGGAAAAGCGCGTAAATATTTTGACTCCAGCTGTCAAAATGGCGAACGAAGCCGCTGTCAAACAGTGGGATGCCGTTGGTATTTGAACATTTGAAGATGGTTATTTGATATTATTAAACACTACGAATTGTTTCGTAGTGTTCAAATAGCATAATTTGAATCATGGATGCTTGTATACTTGATTCGAGATTTGATTTTATTGCGCAGTAAAATAGAAAATGTAGGTATCCATTTCACATTGTTCATACGGTGTGTCACCCTGTGTCACGTTGCCCCGGATAATCGAGAGATCCTTTTTATTTCTAATTACATTTTCCATGAGTCCTTTATACCGCTGATCGCATATTTTATTATCATTTATTGAACATTTTCAATTTAATTTAAAGAAAGTGGTACTTTAGAATAAATCCTCTAAGATGTTATTCATCATCTGTTCCGATACATCTAGTTCACGCGTTCGAATCTGCCCCAGTACATACTTTTTTCTTTCTTGCAGTACTTTTGCATACTTCTGTAAATCTTGCTTAGTTGCAGTACAATCTTTAGCATCGGTGATTTTTTTCGATATCAGCTTCCTCAAAATAACGTCTATCTTGTGAATATTGGACTGTTCCATCGGTTCTGCTATCATCTGTTCTACTCGGCTTTCCTGAGGGGTTTCAAAGCAATATTGTATCTTCGCCACAATGTGGTCGTAATATACGCTATCGTAAATCGTAATGAAGTCATGCTCACGATGATACAGCTTTTCGCATGGTTTTTCTAAACGCGTCCACATACGATAAATAACTTCTTCACTAACAGGATGAGCTCTGTGCTGATTTCTTTGCACAGCAATTGGGAGGGGCGTGTCGAAAAAGGATTCGAAATAACCGATGGAAAGTTTCTTGGCAATTTTGTGCCATTCTACACGCATACTTCTATAGTAGTTATTATCGTCAATTACGAACACAACGTCCGAATGCATAAAGGTTGAAGAAATGTCCAACTGGTGTTTGAATTCTTGATTCCACCGAAACAACAGTAACTGTAGCTGTGACTGATCGCTCTCTTTAAGGGCATGTATGATAATTTCTATGTAGGATTGTAACTTCTGGCGACACATCTTGTACAAACCGGCTACATCTCGAAATTTATCGTAATTATGATCAATCTTGATATAAGAATCATAACATACGTGAACAACGTCGAATCTTCGGTCAGGTAACGCGACGAGCTGTTGGCAGTACTTGGTTTTCCCTGATCCTGGGATACCAACCAGCACGTTCAAACAGATTCTAGCCATTTTTAAGTGTAATTAAAACGATACAAAATTAAATCACCAAGGAGTCAACAACCGAGAACAATATGCAGCCTTATCAAGCTACGGTAGATTCTGTAGCGTTAGAAGCAGTTGCAACTTCGGGCGTTACTTGAACTGTTCCTTGTTGCTGTTGTTGCTGCTGCTGCTGCTGCTGCTGCAGTTGCTGAGCTTCTGCCAACATTTTCGCCTGCTGTTCCTCCACCTCAGCCATGCGGCGCTGATTAATGTCCGACTGCACACCAACGTATACTTTCAATAACCGCTGATTTACATTGGTAAACTTCAGTACACAATTATCAGCACACGATATTTCCTCGCGCGTAAGGTCTCGACCGAACAGGTTGTCCACGCAGGAATTGAAACACATATCGGTGATTTTGTTGTACAGCTGAAGGAAATCTTTGATCTGAAACAAAAAAAAGGGTGAGTTTTATGCAGAGAAAATACCACGATCATTTAACTTACATTCCGCAATTCGTAATCCATTTTTGCGGCGGTGCTATTTACAGAAGTTTTTCGTTTGTTTACATGTTATTTAATCGCGAACACATGCTTTTGACAGTTCCTGGCAAAGCGATTCGAGCAGTTTGGAGGGATTGAATGTGCTCGAATTCAAGTTTTCCTGTTGAAGATTGAAAAAGAAAAACAGAAATGGATTCCATTTCCGTTAATGCAAATATTCAGCAAAAAGAATCAAACATGTGCCGTTTATTTGGTGACATATTACTGCCAAGAATATGTTATGTCTTTATTAATCGAATTAAATTTCTCAGAGAAATCATAAATAACTTTTTCAGTTGTTGTAAAAACACACACAGTGAGTATATAACTCACGTCTGAAAATTGTTCTATCTATACACATCACACAACAAATAAAAGCAAAATATTCATGAATTCGTTAATTTAAGGCACTATTAAGAAGGAGAATTCAAATGCATCCCTAAGCAGTTTCGGTTGGTTGCTAGCCAAACACACTTTCTACTCCGTTGATCCACCTTATTCAGTTAAGCAAGATCTGGAATTCGACGGAACATTTTCTTTCCGATTCCAACCAGTAGGAACACATGGCACATGTGAAGGAGAGCGCTACTCATTACCGTACTGGGGTAAGTGTTCCAGCAGAACTCGATCAGCACAAGCAGCAAAAATTTCAAACTGGTCGTATACTCAGTGTACCATGTGAGGTAGGGCAAGCTGTGGAAATACCAGACGTAAAACTGGTAATGCAAGCTACGCGCACAAACGATACCGATAAAGTTGGACAGAAAGATTGGAAGCAGCGCGAGTTGAGTTGAACGATCGAAGTGAATAGAGAATTTGTTGGTCACCGAATTTGCTGCGGTAGTATCCGGTTTGACGGAAGAAACTTTCTGCTGTTGTTTTTGCTCCTTTCCAGACATCTCTTTAATGCCCTTTTCAAACGACTTTAAAAACTTTTCTTGATCTTCCGTCAGCTTTTCTTCCTGTTTGCCTTCCTTCGCGGTTGGTAAAGCCTGAGCCTGCGTTTGCTTGGCCTTCGTTACCTTTTCCCGTTCGGCCCGATTCTGGGCCTCGATCTGTGGCACCAGCATCTTTTCGAGTTGACGCAAGCGGCAGTAATTTTGGAAGTACTTGTAGCAAGGCGATGCAAAAACGGCCAGTAACATGAGATGGAGTCCGAGCAGTGTGAGATGAAACACTTTGCTTTCGAATATCTCCGGCTCAAGGAATCGATAGTTTACTGTCCACTTGTGTTCAAACACACGACCGAAATCGAAGCTTCCCTTAATGTACTCCCACGGATGGGTGAGCAGGAACGGTGCGCCTAACGCCAACTGTACCAATCCACAGACCGCCAGCTGAAGACCCGTTTTAAACCATCCCAGGTTGGTGATGTACAGCAGAAGAATTGCCGGGGCAAAGAGAAGTATGTTCATCTTTACCGAAACGCCCAAACTAAGCATGACACTGCCGAGCGTCCATCGACCGTCAATAAATGCGTTCAGTGCGGCATACAGAAACAGGATCGCAATTGGATCGTTGAACAACCGCAGCACGTAGATGGAGTGAATCCGGTAGGAGGTAAAGATGGTAATGACCATCACATATGGTGGGATTTTACGGCTTTTACAGTACAGTCGAAGTACCAACACCATCTGAAGCATGTAAATGCCAATGAAGGCATACTGCGCCAAGCGTATGTTGGTGCCGTGTGATGTTAGGAAGTACAGTGCACTGTAGATGTAGACAAACCCGGCGGGATAGACGAGCGGACCAGTGTCACCTGCGGGGCGGTAAGACCAGAAAATCATAATCCAATCACCACAGCTTTAATAAACATTATTCAAAACTTTCAACAAACCTTGCAAAAGCGAATAGTTGGTGGTTCCATTGAGAAAACCTTCACACTCCTGCATGTAAGCCTTCCAGTCGATTTCGGTGTAGCGCACATTTTGCACGACGAAAACGTTCAGCACCAGCTCAGCAGCCAAAATTAGGATCGAGATCAGCGGCAACCGGGCGGGGTCAAAGATGAGCGATTTCGCAAACGTTATGCTAACGTACTCCTTACGTATCTTGGCAAACAGGCTGTGGTTTTCCTTCCGCATCGGTGGTACCGACTTCGGTGAATTGGTTGGAATTTTCCCCATCGCTCCAGGATGCCCTGTGGATTGTTTGCTATCTTCCTCTTCACTGTCTGCCCCAGGAGAATACGTCAGCCGGTATGCAACAATAGACAAGCCACGCGGACAAACACCACGAAACACAAAGACATCTTGGAACACACGATTTTCACCAACGAAAGCATAAATAATGGATACAATATTTTTAAAAAATCATTGAAGATTTTAAAATCTTCCTCTCC
>KB696857.1:0-10804 GCA_000349165.1 Anopheles christyi | reverse complement strand
TCTCTCTCTCTCTCTTTCTCTCTCTCTCTCTTGCAACAGCTATGTTATTCTCTCGTATGCTGATCAAACTTTTCTCTTAGCACATCACAATCCGCATACCGGCTTAAGTCAAGAACGCATACTCATCGGCGAAAAAGAGAAGGCAGCCGAGCACTGGGAGAGAGAAAAGCATACGTCTCCCTTTCCATCTTCCACCGGCAGCGAATTAGAGAGAGAGAGAGAGAGTATTTTATTAGGATTTCGAAGACAAACGGATCGTGTTCGTATTTCCGCAAAGCCGCCCGTTAGTACTAGGCGAATCTTCTCCCTTATCGCAAGCATCGCTCGAAGCTCGAGCCTGACCCACATTCGTCCCCAAAGCAGCGTGGACAACGGGCGTAACTTGCAGTTTTTTTTTGTTGCTTCTCCTAGTAAACACAAGTGTGCAGTGACAATTGGACAGTGAGCTCGGCTATAACAGTTCGAAAGGAAGCGTGCTCCGATCACAGTAGCCGTGGGTTTCGATGAGTCAGTTGAAGTCAGCACATCAGGATCCGATTACGACGAGCTTGCAAAACTGTGCGGTGCGGTGGAACAATTCCTACCATGCATGTGATCGATGCGAACAGCGTGTTCCACAAGTATTTGCAGTGAACATAACAAGTGCTTTCCAGAGGTACGTACCGCGTGTAGTGCTTCCACATTTTACCGTCAAGCCCGAAAATCGACGGTAAAACACTTGTCGACATCTGTGTTTCGCCGTTGATCTTAGTGTGGGGCGGGGTTGACAAAAAACAAGGGTGAAACACGATCAACAGCTATTTCCTCCTATCAATAACAACATCACCTTCATCGAGAGAAAGAAAAAAAAACAATCCCGACCCGATAGACACAGACGTTATCGTCGCCTGTCAATGTATGTCCCCAGTAGATGTGGTAAACCTGCTCTGTTTCCCCTTCGTGCAGGGAAGTGATTACGATTCTGTAGTGTGTCTTCTTCACCATCGATGACCGAGACACACCAACGTGTGCTGGTAAACGTCGCATACGGTACTGAATCCATTCTGCTGCGTACGCAAACCCTTTTATACGGAGGGAAAGGCTCTTATCAACAGCTTGACAGGGAATTCAAATCATCATGCAAGGCATGAAGGCATGTGTGTCAGGATGGTGGTCGTTCGGTGCTGCACTGTTGTAGGTTATCATAGCTACCGGAGCCGCGCTACGAGAGTGCTTAGTAGGCGCGTAGATTTCGTTGCGAAACACACACAGCTCGGGGCTGTGGCAGTGGAACAGTGACGGGAGCGTTATTAATCGGAAGCAGAATGACGTCGGGGGACGTCGTCGTCAAACCACCAAACACTCATCACACAACTGTGTGAGCCGTCGTCCCATTTACAGCGCGTGGAGCAATGCGTTTTGTCACGAGGAGCTACTGCGTGACATCAGATAGCGGCAGTGATCCCGTGGTGAAGAATTCGGTCGTGTTTAAAACGAAAAGAACATTGAGTGAATTTAAGTGAAGATCACGAGTTAAGTAAAAAAAAAACAAACACAACAAAAAAAGAGTTTCAAAAAGAGTTTCAAGCGAGTTAATCCAAGCTCAAAGCAACAAGTGGGTGAAATCTATAGAATGCTTTATGACGTTCGATGTGTGTTGGATGTTGATGGTGTTGATGAATGAAAGCGACACGTATCCTCAGTAATCGTTGGATTTGAAAGGATGTCTTAGTGAACAAGTGTCTGTGTGCTCCAATGTGTTACTCAGTGCTCCAGTTCAAAGTACGGTTTCCAGTTATTCCATTGTTGGTGTAATTAAATAAGCGCATTTTGCGACAACGCTGATCATGCAATTCGATAAGGCAGCTCGGTGATCAATTATTAAAAAAAGGTAAGTACTCAAAGATAAGATTATCTTCGGGGTTGCAAATGATTAAAAAGGAGGGTTTGTAAGAGTTTCCATGAATTGAAGCTTCAGTTTTTGTTGAACTCGCTTCTGGAACATTCCCCGAACGAGAGACAGTATAATTTATTACAATACTTTTAATTCATCTAATTCTAACTAGAATGATGTTATCTTACTAAATCGATTTATGCTAAATACACTAGACCATGTGCTCTCTACGTATATTTAACTGAGTCGGCACTAATCCGGAAAAGGTGTCGTTCGAGCAAGCATACATATTTTTTTTACTTTCTTGTTTCTCCCTTATCAGCGGTTGGGGCTGGGCGATGAACTATTTGCGGACTAGAAGCTTTCGTTTTCGTAGAAGAGATGTGTGTGTAGTACGAAACGGCTTTTCTATCTCTTTCTCCCTCGCGCTTGGAATATCGGACGCAAGTCAATGAACATCGATAATGTATCGACGTAAATGTAAATAAGGTAGCAGCAAATGGTCTGTAAAGCGTTTCCAATGTTATGATCTTGCATGTGCAACAATATACAATTCGTTCCACAAGAACATGCCGCTGTTGGTTTTAACGTTTTATTGGAGAAAATAAGTGAGAAAATGAAATATTTGCTTTAATACTGAGTCGTTCCGATTAAAATGTTTTCCTTTTTTATTTAAACTGCTGGAGAAAATATAGTTAACCGAACCTTGAGTCATCATTCAGATAACATACCATTTGGAATAAACAATGAGTATAGCATTCCAATCATATGTCCTTGTAGGCTCATACAGCATATGGTTTGAAAGATCTGTCACGCTTAAAATAACGTTTCCTCTTCATCTTCTTTCTTCGTTTTTTTATCTTGTTGTATGGCACTAAAACCGGTGGAGGCTGATCTTGTTGGCTATGTTTTTTTTAATTACACACAAGCCCGTCTTGCTAACAGGGTGGTATCAAACCGTTTTCCAGCTTTGAGTGGAGCAAGATCGCTTCCTTCCTCAAACGAAATTGGACGCTGGCGGAATAGTATGATTTGGATATTTTTGAGTCTTACATCCCATGCCTTTTCCCACGTTGGTGCTGCCTTCAATAAAGGATCTGTTTTAATCATTGGAGTGGAGGGTTCCTTGATTTACTTCCTGCGCATAAAACGAGAGTTCCCGGATGTACTGAAGTGTTTCTCTACTGTAGATTCAAATTTTTATAGTTCGTAGGGTTCTATGGAATCCGCCCAATGCTCAATTCCCATAAAAATGCGGATGATGCCGCTGCATATTTGATTGCTGCAAAGTTATGATCATACTTCTGTGAAGGTTTAGGCATCATCAGGCTCCAACGAACATGTTTTATATCTTTGCTCGTCAGTAAAACTCAATTAAAAACATATCTAAATTGCCGAATATATGTGACCGACTATAAGCATATCATCAGCAAAAGGATGACTCGATGCGGTAGGGTCAAACACAGAATTAAATGTCTTTCTTTTGTTTGGCTTATTTCAAATATTGGCTGTAAATCATCAGGCCTAACATTCCAATTAAATTTCAAACTATCATTGAAGTGTAGACTTCTACCTAGCGCGCTTCTACCTGCTTAAAATTGCGAAACGAAAAAAAAAAATTAATTTAAACTTTCTTACTCCTATTGGTGTTAAAAAAATATAACCTTGGAATTATCCTACATCTCTATTGGCTATTACTGCCCTGGTCCTCTTTGATCTTCTGTTAAGTCATGCTTTTTAACTAAATGTATACCCATTTTGTCCTTGAGAAATATTATTGCTTCTTGTTAGAGCAAGAAATAAACTCAATCTGAAACTCTAATTATTTTGGAGACACGAGACTTTGGAGAAAAACAAAACTTGAGGAAATAACGTTTTGCTTGCCGCAATTCATACAAATCCATGCTTTTACTGTTTTTTTAAATTTTGGGATTGAATCTTTTGGAATTAGAATTTACGAAGCATCTTTTTTATGTTTCGTAATTTATTGATGTACTATAAGAAAATATTCACATTTTCAGTGTCTTAAACCATAATTGGAAATTAAAAGACCGTGCGAATATCTACGGAAACCCCGATATATATTCTTGGGGTGTCTATCCGGTTATAATATAAAGAATAATACACATAAATTGACTAAACTGTTCTTAATGTAAAGGGTAACATGAGAAGGCAGTACTTTCTCAATGTATTTCTAAAGGATTTGGTGAAATATTTCATCAGCAATCAAACGTCTAGTATTGGAGGATTCAATATTGTAAGGCCCTTGCGTAATATCTTCGCCAACAACCAAATAACTAAGAATAATCTATATTCGAAAACGTTTACCCAACATGTAGCTCAAAAGCAAAACGTACTAGTCGGATAGGGTTGGGCAGTTTAATTCATGTTTTACAAGTTACATGCACAAGAACAAGCACACATTAATAGCATAGGTGTACGTTTTTCGCGTAATTCTAATTGTTTCCTAAGCATTACCCATTTCCATGCCTCGCGATGGTAGAATTTATTGCAGTTGGTGTTATCATAAACTCATATAGCATCCGTCCACCTTTATATGTTTTGAAATGTAAAAGATGAAACGAATCCTACCCGATTTAGCCTTAACGATAAACATCCGTCAGCCTTTAACCCAGTCCATACTCTGCAGGCCGTGAACGAAGGAATCGCTTGTCTAGCCAGATGGAATTAAAAAAATAATACAACACTATTTCTGTGTTCTCTCTTATATGCTCTCGCTGCTTAAATGCGCACGGTCGATGCATTTTTATTAGCATCCAATGCAGTAGCGTTCAACATAATAATTGTAAAATTAGCATTGCCTTACCCACAGCTGGGTAGCATATGATGAGACAGTAAGGTCGAAGACCGACCGGTTGGTTGGTCGAGTTTTACACTTCATTGATGCCGGTTTCGTCGTCGCGTCCCTACCGTGTGTGCACGTGTGGTCCACGAGACTTCGAAGGTGGTGTGGTGGCGGATGTCTGTGTTTTGGCTATAAACAATCCACGATCCAGCTCCAGACCAGAGATGTCGTTTTATTTTTAGCAAGTTTTGTGTCAGACATTCTCCGGTAGAAAAATATGTGGTCAGTAATGAGAATGAATTTTTCCAATCGCATATTGCAATGCTGCGGGGTGCAATGCTGAGACGAAACCAAAAACACGATCGACGTAAATCCATTCAATCTAATCGCATTCGGACAGTTTCATTACTGTTGGATGTCATTTCACGTGACGTTTACGCTCTCTCCCATCACATCGGTCGGCAAAAGGCGCGAATTAGTGCCTGAAGGTTCTGCTGGCTCCATCGGGACGTAATCTTATCAATAAACCCCTTACAGCTTTGCCCCGTTTGATAAGATTACAGGCGAGCACCCGGCGGTTTCCCTACGATTCGAACGGTCTGATCGGAGCCAGGCGTATATAAACGGGTGACTCGCTCGCTGCGCCTTCCTTTTAGGTGTGTTTCGACTTCGGCGAGCGCATCGGTGCGCTCCTTTCGCACAGCTATAGACCACTGCAGAGGACAGTTTTGGGATGACAGCATCTGATCTCGTAGTTTCACTCTATTGTAAGAAGCATTGTTGGCGGAAAAAGTTTGGTTTATGATTCATCCACTAGATAGTGTTATTTACATGCTAAGCGGTCTAATAAACTTGTCATTCGGTGGAGTTGTTGGGCATGTTTGTGGAGTGTGGTTCGTTTGCATGGGGTTTCGCCTGTTTGCACACACACAACACACAACGTTGTCGGAACTTGTGATTTTTATTGCATCTTATGTTAGATAAGCACTGCAGGGACGGGTGAAAGAACAAACCTCTCCCCTTTTACCCAAACACTTGCTATTTGCTCGGTTGTAAAGCTTTTAGAACTCATTCCATTCCAGAGTAAAGTTACGTGTTTGATAGCTCAGCGTAAAATTGCTTGGCGATTCAATTGCTTTATTTATAATTGTGTGGAACCTTAAAATAACGTTATATGCTTCTCGCCTCACTTCGGAGTGTTTTGGTAGAGCTAGTCTCAAAATGTTTGAAATTTCGAACGATAATTACCTGCCCAAATGTACATGTTTGCAATTAAAGGAAAATTTGGTTGGCGGGTAATGTTGGCGGTTTATTGATTTCTTGTTTGTAAAATTTTATGGTGTCATGTGGTTCAATTGAAAATTGTTTTACTCATCCTAAGCGTAACTTTCATCTTTAGAATATTTTCAATGAAATAGACTTAAGTGCCAGATTAACTGGCAATCCACACAGTGATTGATCTGTCTCGTCACCTGTTGTTGTAGGCTCTGTTTCTTCCTACTTTAGCCTATAGTATTAGCCATATTAAAATGTGAACAAGATTGTTGCTAGAACGTTAGAAATTCATATAATTGGCTGGAAATCACATGCGCCATAAAAAACATTTGGTTAAGTGGGAAAAAAATCATACAATGTAATGATTAACTCAGAATTATGCTTGATGAATTGAAATTGCAACGATGACAAAGATTCTCGAGTCGCTATATTAAAGGATCTAAAATTCGGTCGTCACATTAAAGGATATTTTGTGTAGCCGATTTTCGATAGCTGTTCGAAATCTACATTGCCTGGTAACATATGTCCATCTTATTACTTTTTCGCCACTTGACCGGATGTTTTAGCCTTCTACAACAAAACGTGTTCACCTTTTCTTTTAGCTTCCTCGTCAGTCTTAAAACCTTATGGTCATGCAGCACTTTCGGGTCAAAACGATTGATAACGTTGTTAAATTTGGTTCTATCAATTGCAATATTCTTACGATGAAAAGGTTCACCAATAATCGGTTAGCGTCATCGTTGGAAATCGTTAAATTTTCCCTTCTAAAAACATATGCCAAAAGTCGTTTGGCACAATAGCTAGATTTTTTATAACCATTAAACAAACTTTGTTTGCATTTAATAAAAAAGCATTAATCGTTTTTTTTTACCACTTTAAAAGTTTTTTTGTGTTTAAGAAAGGTATAGAATGTTTTGAAATGTAAAAGTTATGAGACAGTGTACTTTAAAACGAAACTTAAACAACGACACTATATTAGGTAGAGCTTATATAGTTTTGGACAGAAGCTGATGAATGGCTGATGAATTATTCAAAATAAAACACTATTGAAACATATTGTTCAAGCATGAAATTAAAAAGCAATTGGATAATCAAAGGGCAATCGGACAAAAAAAAGTTCTTCTTGCTTGGCGTAAACGCCCTACGCGGTCATGCCGGCCCTTATATAGGCTTTCTAAACTTATTTTTACCACGTAGCCGGATAGTCAGGCCTTGCTACGGGGGGACAGTCCGGATGAGAATTGAACTACGTCCGGCCTTTACAGGAGCCGGCGCGTCATCCATTAGACCACCGGGCTGCCCCGGTATATTATTACTATTATCATTTATTATCATTTAGGAAGAACGGTTTAATTTAATTTGATTGCACATATTTGTTTTAGCTTAAAAGTTAAACAAACATAACTTATATACTAAGGATGGTTAAGTACTTATGAGATATACGCATTGAAGGTTAAACTAGAAGGGGAAGAAAAAAGGAAGGACAAAGAATCAATGAACTTTTTGACTGTGCGAGGAACGATTTTGGATATGGTGACGAAAATTAACGGGGGAAAAATAGAAATCCAAGACTTTGGAGAAACTATTGAAGTGACGAATACAGGAGAGCAGTGGGTCATTATTTCCAAAACCGTACGACGCCTCACGGTAACGAGTGGGGGGCGGGAACGATAAAATATATTTTTATTATGGTCCAATATAGAACCTAAAGAGTATTCATTTACTCCTATATATATGAGAACGAACGTCGCTATTTAACAAAGTTCATTTTCTTCCTTAGCATCCAGTAGCCTCAATTTCGTATAAACCGTGCCTCTCATGCATAGAAACACGCCGAATAGCCACAGGGAGCAAAGTCTAGTGAATGGCTATCTATGAATTATTATGCTCTAAGGATACTCAATTAGTGTTAAATGGGATCCACAAGAGATTGCAAGTTTCGTTGAATGGTCGCCATAAACAATCTCTCATGGAAATGCTGTTGTCTCACTTTCTTCCTTCTTTTTCTTATTTGGCGCAGCAACTGTAGTCGATCAAGGCCTCCCTTAGCCACTTTTGGACCTGCCTTACTGCGACTGATTAGTTTAACCATAGCAGAATCTTGCGTATGAGCTGCGCGGTCTTGTTTGTAAGGGAATGGTTTTGCTTGTGAGATTTCACTGTTTTGTTTATTATTGGGAGAAATGTCAAAATGTCTTAGAACTCCCCATATCGAAACTGGAAATATGTTCAGCTCGTTTTCCAGCCACAACGTGTCCGACAAATCTGGATGACTCCGGAAGAGTCCGGATTAGTCTAGTGTAGGGTTAAGTCTTGACAAATCCGGGAAAGAGTAGATCTCGAAACCAAAGAATGAACCCACGCAAGAATCCCCCACCCGTCAGCTCAGCTCACCCGATCAACAGTTCAACTACCGGAGTGACTCCGATATCGACAAAAGCCTTTCTAGGATCGAGGATCGCCAAAATATCCAATTTACTTATCACTAGCATACACTTCAGTTAGAAACACCTCCAATTCAAAAGCATCCGGTTAGCGAATACTTGCTGTACTTAAGAGTTTCTTCTTGGATTACTGTGCAGCGGGTAACACCGACAATTGTACCTTGATTTCTTTAACGACTTTTTCTTATTTTTTAAAGCATGTCGTTTTTAATGGGCTTACCACCCATACTTGTTGTTTTACCTGTGTCAGAATAGTTAGTTTGGAATCGACAGTAAGAGCCATCCTATTAGATATTTTAACACGCTCATTAAAAATTAAACATAGTTGAGCATTCGCATTTAATTCGCAGTTTTTTTAGTTGGTTTTGCAGCAACATATATTGACCTTTTTATTCTAAAGACTTGAGTTTCAGTTGTATTTAACTCTTTGTTTTGTGTTTTTTTTCTGTTTTGAGATGCGTTATTAAAACATCAGCCAGAGTAGAGTGCATACTGTACCTTTCGATTCTTTGCAGATTTCATGACGAGTGTTTGAGGGGAATCAATTCTTCCAAAAATAATAGAGACACGAGTCTACAGGAAATATGACCGTTAGTTTTAAATTATTGTACGGAGCGTTGGTGTCCTATAATAATACGTGGAAATGGACTGTTCTCATGTTCTTTGAGTACCTGATGGTAACAGTTGAAGTTCAAATTGAAGCAAGTTGTTTTGCTTAATCATTTTCAAAAGTTCATTTGGTATACTTTTATTCAAGAGTCGTTTCGAAACATTTTACCAAAAAAGAATCATACAGCTGACGAGATAGATGTGTGCGATGTACTGTTGAGTACAACTCTCTCGAAACAAAATTAGCCACGTTGAACTTTCTTCCTCTCCAAACACTCTCAGCAGCAGCAACAACAGCAGTAGTTCTAGAGACTGGAAGGAATGTTAGCAGTTACACCCGAGAGCAAGATCGAATTTTATGCCTGCATGGGCTATTTTTTAAAGTATTGTGCCTGCATCTTAAAAAAAAACCCAAATTGTTTTCCTTTGCCCCGAGAAATGGTACCCCGGCCTCTCCCGACTGGCAAATCCTTTATGAAGAACGTGTGTGTCAGTTTATGAGCCAGTATTGCTTAAACAGTGTAGTTGGCATGTTGCTGTTTAGAGTGATCGAAGAAGTGTATGTGTGTGTGTGTCCGCTGCATGGTGTCAGAGTTGTGTTAAGTTATTTATTTAAAACCATCTATATGACTAATTGTCGTTGTTGATCCAATTTACATCAGATAAAATCTGCCTAGTGTAACGACGTGTAACGTCTGTTTTGTTTGATAATTAAGGTATGTTACATTATTATTATGGAAGTATAGTTTGTAATGTAATCGATCGTCATTACACAAAAATTAATTTGATTACATGTATTTTGTTTGATGTGAATGAATCTACAACAACTTAGAAAACGAAGCGTAGGAATGTCGCCTTTGGGGTTTTAATGCAAATCGTCTATTTCCCTCAAGTTGAAAACCTCCTGGGGCGTCAACTTGCAAGCGTTTATTCTAGATTTTCCGCTTTTCAATACTTGTAACGATACATCGGAATTACATCCAGATGTTGATAAAAACATAACGACACAAGAAGAGGAAAGAAAAAGGAAGTTAAGTGTGAACCAAACACAAAGGGGATGTACTTGAACTTGAACTGAATGATTTTTTGTGTAAGCTTTGGCCATTGAAGGAAGACAGAAGTAGATCAAATATATTTTCGGTTATAGAATAAGATAAATTGAATATTAATGAACCTTCAATGTGTAGGGTCATCAACTTGAGCAAATATTTCGGCTAAAATAGAAGCACTTTGTTGTTATATGCATTAATGTTATTAAATGTGATTCATTCAAACATTTAAGGAATATGGCGCGAATTGAGTTAAGAACTGCTTACTCTTGCGTCATTTCAATGCTATTGTGTTAAAATCCTACTTCTGTTTTATACGTTATTTTAAATTAAATTTTACTCAAAACAATATTCATATGTAAAATAATGTCAAGAATGGTTAAAATCCTACTTTCAGGTTGTAGTATTGCAATAAAAAAAATTAAATAATTATTTATCCTTTCACTCTTAAAGTAAAGTAGGTAGACACAGATATCTTATTTTTTTTAGCCGAAATGGAATTATATTTTCATATACATTTATGCTTATAATACTACTACTACTTTAGCTTTAAAGATTAAAAGTTTTTTAGTTAATTAAAAAATGTAATCCAAGATCAACAATCAAAGCCACACTAATTATATGCCTAGAGAAACCAAAAGGCTTGTGGTTCAGGCCTGACTTGAAAATTGATGCAATTGCGTGTTGAAAATTGCTGAAATGTATTATTCTTTGTCTGGTTTTAGTGCCCAAAAAAGGGATTATTCAA
>KB696856.1:0-11121 GCA_000349165.1 Anopheles christyi | reverse complement strand
TTCCGTCAACAGATTCATTGTTAAGCTGAAACCTCGTTCCAAGCCTATTAGAATATCACGCAAACCGATTTAAGATACAAAAGTATGTTCGTGTTCGTAAGCAAGCTCGAAGCGCAACGAAAGCTACTGAACATGATTTGATCTTTTTCATTCGTTCGACAAGACTCCGAGACAGCAAGATTTGTTCTGGAAGTGAAAGTGTAGAGATTGGTGAAGAACATCGAATTTTAAAGGGCTACTAATCAAGGCATTTTAAGTTGAGCTTAAAATCCGACTCAACCCGCTCAGTTCAAGGTCGGTTTGAGATAGGTCGTGGTTAAGCCAAACTCCGTTTGTCATTCGTAGGCGCATTACGTTAATGGTAGGTCAGTAACATTCCAAAAGAAAGAAGGCCCTTATCCTCCCTTACATACCCATGCTCTCGAATGGTTGACGGAAACAGTGGTAGGAACAATTTAAATTAGATGCTTTATCCAACTGAAAATTATTCTAATTCCATTCCCATTCCACGACAAGATTCAAGGTGTGTCCCCCTGCGGGTAATTCCGGCGGAGAATAATTCTAGAAGATCTGTAGCCCTCTGTCTCGCTACCATGAAGCTATTAACAACACACAATAATAATGCCCACGGTATTTGGGGATGAGATGATGGGAATGATACAAAGCAATAAGCTGCCTAGACTGACACAAATTAAGTTGTTGGTTTGTCGAAAGGGAAAAACTTGTTTCGGGTAGAGAGTGTGATGTTTACGATAGAATAAACAAGATTCATGCGGTTGAATAGTGTCTGCTGTGATCTTAAAGTTACTGTCATTTAAAACACATGATATTTTGAAGCAGAAATGAATCTTTTTTAAACATTTCTTCGATTTCTTAAAATGTCATATTCTTTAAATTACTTGACAAAGAAAAGCAGCTTGCACACTTTTCAGGATATAAAAGTCTTTCAATGGTTTGACAAATGAACCGTCCAAATAGAGTGCTCAGCTTGGTTCACTCGAAGAAATGTACAATTATTTAATATCAATAATTTAGCATTTTAGGGCATGCAGCAAAATAATCAATGTTTTCCAATTATTTTTATTTCCCTCAAAAATGTGATACTACCTTCATTGTGAATTTTTTTTGGCATCATTCATTATATATATTCCATTATTCTTCTTTAGGGCATTAATGCCACTTAACCCTTAATGGTGATCGATAACAAAAAAGAACCACCGGGTACGGCCATCGCCCAATCGTAAACACTTTGGCTTTGCCTTTTTTATTTTTTTTTTACAGGAATTTAATGCTGAGCTAACCTTAAGGACAGCTAAAAGAATTGAACAGGTACTGATTAAAGCTGACATGCAATCCAGCTCGATGCAACTCCGGTCCAGCGATATGAAACTGACTGGTTGAGGGATAATTAATTAAATTTATTTGCTCGAAAAAGATGGAGTGACTTGCAGGAGAGAAAAGATTGATCTTCCTCAATGAGCCCAACGACCGTTGACCTGGGATGGCCTCACCGTCTCAGCCATAATGGGTGCAGCCGAAAGGGACTTTAACATGTAAACTCTGACATAAAAGATGAATTTCAACATCCGTCCATTAAATCGAAACAGGTTCCTCGGGGGTATGAAACATTGGTCAGGAAAGGAAGCGAATTCCACATCGAAAGAAGTACCAAATCCCGGTCATCTGCGTTGCGGTCAGTTGCGTCTTGTGAGGTTTGTGCGTACGGGCACACGCCGAGACTTGAAATAATGCTTGAGTGAGTAGCAAAGGAAAGAAAAATTGGTCCCTCAAATCTTATTATCAAGGTGGACAAATAACGCATCACGGTTTGTTTACGTTTCATAAAACATCCAAGAAGATAACCACATTGTTTGGTACGTGATTTCGATGGTAAAAAAGTAGTTAAAACTCTTTGGAACTCTTTGGAATTTCGAATGACAGGAAGATGATTCATCCCCTTCGCGGCTCATTCGTGCAATCTCCAGGTGTTCTTGAGCGTATAGCTTGACCTTCATCAGCAGACTCATTTGCGCCCGAGTGCGGTGAATAGGAAGGGGAATGATTTGCCAATGAAAAGACGACATCCGGACACACTGACTTCAGCAGCAGTATTACCGGCAGGGTTGCAGAAGAGGTGTAAATCAAATTTATTGCTTTGCAGGAGGATCACAACCAAACTGAACAACAGAGATGTACACAAAAAGTGAGGAAGATAGGAAGAAAGCTCGCCTGCAGACAGTTTGAATTTCGGACGGGTTGAAGGTTCCTTGTATTTTGCTTTTCCTTTTTTTTTTCTTGATTTCTAGGGTTCAAAAAGATTCCAGCACATAAAAAAGTCTGTATCTTTGACAATTGGCGTAACGGTACAACCCGATGCAGAAGACATAAAAGGGCTTTGCGTGTGCGAGGGGAAGATCGGCAGATGATGGTGTTGGCCTACATTCGTTGAAGTTTTGGTTGGACACCTTGGATAACGCTTTACATAAAATTACGATTTATTCCATTATGGACATGGACATCTTGCCGGAGACAAATGTATGTTTTTTCTTCTTTGTGTTGAGCGTTTGCTTCGCTTACAGAGCCCTTCGCGACAGAAGCGCTTATCAATGAACTGCTCGAGCTCCCTTGGAACAGTGGATTACTCCGGTGGAATAACAATATTGTGTTGGATTTATGAATACATTTCACGAATAAAAGGGCTAGCATTTTTGTTGGTGCATGCGATGTTGCAGTAGATGCATACAAAGCGTGGGATGCGATAGTGCAATCGAAAGGTACAGTTATTCAATCGGCCGAACTAATCGGGGAGAACGTGGGTAGAACTGTTCTTTTCGGTAAGTAGTGCACACAGAACACGATGTTTCGTTATGGGGTTTAGAATGTTGGAGCGTTGAGTTTAGCGGCGTATAAAATATTACTTTGTTTTGTGGTGGTTTTTTATGGCCAATACCGAAACGATGACAAATAGAAAGATGGGAAATGCAGGATGAATGTAAGCAATGGAGATTGCTGGATGTATTTTGTTACATTCATTTTTATGATTTTAATTTCTCATAAAAGACCCAAGAATTATTTTGATTATTTTTAAATATTAGAAGGAACTGGACGGCATGTATCAACGATTAGTATATAGAATTGACTTCAACGTGTCATTTGAACTTTCAGCTTATCATAAATAAATTGTTGGAATCTACAAAAACAGGAAGTCTTTAACGTCTTTTTGTACGAGTTAAACATATCCTTAAAAGGGTAAACCTTTTATTTACCCCATTGCATTCCCATTACGATAGTGGCTATTACCTTAACCAGGATTGCAGTAGGATGATTGCCTTTACTCTATCCCACACTTTGTGCAATACACAAATGAATCATTTTGATGAGTCAATTTGATCGTAACGGGCCATGTGCAGGGAAGCGCTTTTAGCTTTATCGTTCATCAACCACCGCCAACATCAAGTAATTGCACTTTGCTCTGTTTTAGTTTATTACATTGCCATTTTTAGCTATTCGGCAGCGTACCGCTAGTGTTTAGTGCCGGCGTTGGTTGGAATCGCAACGCTAAGCACCCAGACCTCGTATGCACCCGTGCTTTGTGATATAAGTGACCTTATTTGGTGTCACTAAACTCTGAGACGTTCGCGAGGTGGAAGTGCACACGTCTTAGGCCTATCGACGAGACACAGCGAGCGTGTCGAGCAAGTTGAACGTCCAGGCAAATGATCAATCGTTCATCATCGTTTCCTAAGCCGAGAGGGGTGGGGTGGTTAAAATAAAAACAAACGAATCGCACAAACGCGCAAATTGAAAAAAAAAAAAAGGATGAAAACAAACAGACATCATTAAACATAGGACGAAAAAGCTGTCATCGACGCAGCACACGCGTGTCACCGCGGGTCGTGACGAACGACCGTTACGATTGCGAACTGTTGTACCATGTTTTTTTTTGTTCGTGCGTGCCTGGAGGCTTTTTACGTAAGGTTGTTCTCCTTCCCGAGCACCTTATCGGTGCCCAACCCTAACAGAGGTGAACAGAGGTTGTTTAGACAATCGAGCAACGAAAGAGGTGAGCAAAATGTGTTAAATTAGTCCCGTTGTTAAAACTAATGTATAAATTCCTCACTCAAAGGTCCAAATGCTCTGTTACAATGTAACATGTAAAATAAACATAGGCTTTGGAAGGTTGTTGTATAGCAATCGATTTCTGTACAGTCATCTGAATGAATCTGCCAGTTAAAGACTGCCAATGTATTTTAAGTTTAAATTTTGCACCCATTTACGACTGACAGCCCCGATTTGTCACGTTGTCACGTAGTAATGACAGCAATTAAAGCCCACACACGCACCGAGCTACGCTCTCCCCAGTCCATCGCACTAATTAGTACCGGTGTGCACGGGCGCACTTGCACGGATGCTCGTGCCCATCAGCCAAACGGCCCAAAGGTCTCGTGTACATTACTCACGCGTTGACTTCGCGCATGCGCACCAATTGACGTCGATCGGCGGCACACTCCACCGGTTCAGCTTTTCAGGCAAAAGACCCCGGAAGACTGTCTCGACTCACGATGCGTTGGCAATGTGAACTATTTCCCGCCGGTGCACACTAGATGGATATTAAATTTCTGCTGTGGTACGATCTTTAGGAAACCTTTCGTTAAGCCGTGCCTTCGCGTACGGACAATTTAGTACGTTCTGCGCAACATGAGACAAATGGACGCTGAACGGTGCGCACTATTGAGAGAGCATAGGAATTTCCTTATCGCGTAATTTTTTTTTTGTGGTAGCGAGAAGGAAGTGGGCATAGATCAGAAGCAGTAGAACTGCAGGGGTAGGAGGGACCAGCTGGCTGATAGAAGTGTGGTTCCGTACTCGGATGCCGTTTTCCGGGACATGCGTTCGATGGTAAGCCGCGCATTTCAGCAGCACTCAGAAGCCAGACCAGTTTGATAATAGTTGTGGTAGTTGAAATTTGATCTAGCGGGTGTTTTTGGGTCTAGACAGACGGTTTTGTGGAGGAAATCGATTTCGTTCGTCGACAGTTACGGTGGGTTGTCATGCTTTTGTGTGGAGCTGTAGTTTGAAGATTAAAACATGTCGGAAGTTGGATAGCGAGCCATGTTTTGCACACGTGACACTAATTGCTAGTCGCGACACATAGGAGTAAAAACAAACGAGACTGAGGAAATGGGGGCGCTTTTTTAATGTTTGTGTTTGTTATCTTGTACAATAGTGAGTTGAAGCTTTTTGAATGAGTTTGTGTTCTTTTGTTTCATATGATTTGCGCCGTTTATAAATATTGTAAAAATTGAATTTATACTAATAACAAAACTTTAGTAAACAGCGAATAATCAATAGAATGAAATACTTGATTTGCTTCGCTGGCCTTAACAAAACAAAATAATAATTATATTTATTTGTGTATAAATAATTAAAGGACATGCTTAGCTCGAAACAAGAATTTTAAAATAATCCAATTTGCATGGTTTGAACATGTGTTGGTTGTTTTACGACGAGTGGAAATGAAAACAACCTGCAAAACATCACATTTGTCCCCTTCCAATTGCTGCATACATACAATAAATCTTATCAGAACAGTAAACATCAAAAATTATAAACATTCACATTCCTTCCTTCGCCTTGGGACCTTGGGCAACCCTTAACGATGTCTTTATGTTGCGCCGTTAAAACTGGATCGATTTCCTGTTTCGCAGTGACACGCTGTCTTCTGGAATGTTATTAAAGCTTCTTCCCGCTCTTTCCTTCCCCAAACCCTGCAATAGCTATACACTGAAAGAGGGTTTTACGCACCGTGCCGATAAACGGGTAGTATCCGGTTTCACACCATAAACGGCCGATGAGGGCGTACCCTTACAGAAGTGTCGCTCATTATGACAGAGGAGAGAAAAAAAGACCGATTCGATTATTACGGTGGACTTCACACAAACGCATAGTACAGGGACGCTTCTATTGCTAGGGGAAGATGTCAAGCGATCTACATTCCATCCCAATAAGTTATGCTTTTACATTAGAAGAAGGAAATACAATTTAAGCCATAGGCAGGTGGTTATAACGTACAAGGGCACATGTGATGTTTTATCAATGTCGTACAATCAAACCATTAACTTTGTGTGGATGGATAGCTAAGGGACAATCAGCGTGCAACGGCATGAAGTTTGATTGTTTCACTGAACTCCCACTCTCCACTCCGGCCAAAAAAAACGAACGCCAATGGCTTATCGGTGCGACATTGATTGAAGTTTCGTATCTTCAATCCACCTGGGTCTGTCATCACCATCGTAGCTGCTATCGATCTCGGTTAAAAAAAGGCTTGAAGATCGTGAGATGATATCATCACCTTGCTGCGTTGCTTCATTAACCGAGTCCCTGTCGGTGGAGCAGCCAAGAGTACCGAAGCCCAAACTGTAGGCATTTCTAGACATTTCGGTGGACAACCCACACATCAGATTCCCCCTTTCTCTTCCCACTGGTCGGTCGAAGTCATTCAAAACATGCCAGTGCTACGGCTCCTAACCTCTATCACCTTCACAGCGTGCCCAGGCTGGTCAGCAAACGAGGCAGGGTGAAATGGTGAACGCGCCTAATGCGCTTATAATTAACTGACCCGTTCGGGAGTTGGAGTTTCTTCCTGTGTTTTCCTATTCCCGGCATTTTTGACAGTAAATCGAACCGGTCAATAATGGTGTGGCCTTTGGGATTGCAGCACTGAGGGGCCGAACCACACCATGCAACAGGGTCGGTTTGTTTACAGTGAGTTGAAAATTAAACTGCATGAAGCATTGGAAGCTCTATCGCGTTTCTTTTATTTTTTTGTTTGGTTTGTAACAAAATTTTGTTTATTATGATTACAATGTATTTGCAACAAACATTTCATGATTTACACTGAAATATGACAATTTTTGGGATAAAATTGAGTATAAATGAAACCTTGAATGCCGCTATATCAATAGTTTGGCCGTTTGTTCGATATTTTATTTTATTAATTTCATCTTTTTAACTTAAGAAAATAATTGTTCAAACGGTACAGATGTAGCGAGGATACATACTAATGGATCTGAACCTTAATGTAGATAAACTGACTTCAAAACTTGTTCAGACTTAGCAGTCTAATTCTGGTCTCCAAAAATAGTCGTCGAGCTTTTTGTAGTTTCTCTTCGTTCAACGACTAAAACAGGCTTCAGACTTCACAGAAGGTGAATTTTTGTCTGAAATTATAGAAGTAATCTCGTTATAATTTATAGAAGTAAGGTGCAGGAAACCTTAATAGTAATTTCATTTGAACCTGTGTTCGATCGATCCATTGAAAGAACGGAACGCACTTAGTAGGTTCTATTCTAAAGGTTATAAGTGCCCAGGACCGTCCCAAGAATGCTACTGAACGACCCTTTCCATAATGCAATATCCAGGTGGAGAATAAAAATACAACTTGCATACGATCTTGATACGGCATAAAAAACTATCACACAAAAAATATAAATAAAATTAAATCAATAAATAGGAGTAGCTTAAATTTGACACAGTTGAAAGCCATATCTTATTCTGTTAAACATACTTCCGTCACTTACTGTACGTAGATAAAAGTACTCAGTGTCATCTAAACCCGGCTCCGCGTTCAGCAGGTTACTAGGGGAACCTCTCTCGTGCAAACAGGCTTACACAAAGTTTTGGTGATTATAGCACACGCTCCATTAACAAACTCCTGACACCAGGGATGCCTTAGCAGCGGCCACCAAGTGGCGTTCAACTCAACCTGTATCTCCATCGCTTTGCTGTCGGGCAAAATCGATTGGAAAACATAATCATCGACGAATGGAAGCGAAGTCTACACAGTCGTCGCCGCCGTCGCCGCCTCAAAACGTATGGACAAATTTGGGTGAAAATAGTGGGTCAGTTTTACTTTTTATACAAATCCCCGTGGAGCTAGCTAGTCGGCAAACGAGACAAACGTATGTCCAATTTTGGCAAATTCCTTCATCTTCCCCGGGGGTCATTTTCCTTGCAGCCGTACGTCTTGCCAACCACTACCACCAAGGGTTGAAAGTGTGTGGCGGCGCTTTGTGAGAGCGATTAGAAGCGATCGGTGGACACCGGGCATGCCGACTAACGCGTATCGTTAACCAGTTAGTCAGGACGTATACGGATTTGGAAATTGATAGACTTTCCATTTTTTGTTGTTCTCTTAGTTTTTTTTTTGCTATCCAAAACTTTGCCAGGTCATCGCGGTCGTCAACTGGCTGCACACATGATACGATATTTCGTTAGACTTAGAAACACACCCAATCAACAGTGCTTGTTACAAAACTGAAGAGTTCTTGTGAGCTCCTTTTAAAAGGTTAATAGTTCTGTGTCTTTCACGTATTTGACATTTATCAGTTTATTCAACTTGTTGCCTTCTATTTCCTGCACTAAACTGATATCACCGGAATGTACACATTATTGGGAATTGTTTGGAAATAGTTCCATAATGGAGAAGGT
This sequence comes from Anopheles christyi, assembly GCA_000349165.1. Lineage (NCBI taxonomy): Eukaryota > Metazoa > Arthropoda > Insecta > Diptera > Culicidae > Anopheles > Anopheles christyi. The sequence continues at coordinate 2,631 of KB696856.1, read as the reverse complement.
CTCAAAAAACGCACACGTTATCAGCATACGCATTTCGTCTGCCTAATTGCATTCCCGTTGGACTTTGTTCTGTTGCAGTCAGGTGCAGCCAAAAGTGGGCGTAGATAAGTGTAATGTGTTTTTAGCGAACCCAGCTCCACCTAGCGATTGCATAAGATTTTTAGTAGTATCATGCCGTTCTATTAACATACTTAGATAGCACCCGAAACTGAACACTGATTGCTTCATTTACCTACATCCGGTTGTTTCGTTTTGTTCGGATCTGAAAATAAATTCCTATCGAAATAGAACGCTCCCTATCATGTACGTTTGTTTCACTTTGGACATTTAACATCAAACTGTAGCATAAGAGTACGGTTGCTTTTTTAATTATTGCGGATCTTTGAACAGTGTGGCTGGTTGCGGATATGGTAGCGTAAAAAGCAATTAAAATTAAACCGAAGATAGAAGTAACTAACCTTACCAACCTTTCTGAGGAGGCTCACTTTGTTTCGTGTTTAATTTTCGTTCCTTAGTTCACCCATGGAAGCCTATTATGTTGCCTCATAACTGTACTCTTTATCATATTATCGTACCCCTAAACACTGCATCATAAATAACAGGGGAAAAGCAAGGAAAAAGCAATATGAAGAAGCAATTCATATCTGAGCGCCAATTATTACAGCTGGGCAGAGAATAGCCAGCTTTTTTCATTCTTTCCACCTACCAACTTACCAACCACCAAACAGAATCAAAAGCATCCGTAAGCGTTCACTTACAGTTTATGTCTTCTTTGTTCTGTTTCCCTTGTTGAGTGCTCCCTCGGACTGCTTTCCCTATCGCTTTTCCAGTCTTCACTGCTCTTCTTGCTTTTTTTTTACATTTTGTAAGCTGGAAAAGCGACCAGATAGTGAAGTATTCAGGGGAGCTTAGGGGATTAAAAGCATAAGCAGAACGTTTTTCAGTGTATAGATATGAATGAAGCCAAGACGGTACTAACCGGCGTTTAGAGCAGCGGTCAAGAAGAAATGTGGAAAAGAAAATCGAAAATATGAAGCATCGACGCACCTTAAAACGAATGCGGCAGGTAAAACGAAAGGGACAGAACGCAGCAAGTGAAGGAAAAGGTGAGTGAGAGGAGGACGTGGGACGTGTTTGATAATCAAAGCATATGCCGCACAGGTGTATACAAAGCGAGGGAGCGAAGTAAGACCAACCAGAGAGCATAAAGGTTGAATACGCACACCGTTCGTATTATGTTTGACTCTCTTGCTCGGTGGAAAAATTCCATCACATGCTTTATCTCTTTCGTGCTGCGCATGGTAAGTTTGTGAATGTAATCGTGAAGCATCGCGCGCCATTCAATGCGACGAGCGATCAGCTGCTACGATTCACTAGCGCATTATGTGTGAATTATAGCGTTTTTGGACAAAATTCAGATTTTTGGTAAGGTATGTTGTTTTTTACCATAATCTATTTGTGATACATCTTGTGAAGCATTTTCTACAACTTACCACGTTAGTTTAACGATAGTTTTGTAATGTTTAACGATGCATTTTTATATACATTGGTTTGGAAATGAGCTTCAAAGCTTGCGAATATATTGCTTAAGATCCAGAATGAGAATATTTTCTTGCTCAGAAAAGTAAAGAATTTAAGCTATAATAAGAGTTTTTAAACCATAACATCGATCCATGTTTGAAATAAACGTCGTGTAGATAGCTGAATCAGAAGTTTAAGCAAATTCATTTCTATAGTATGTAGCGACTATTTTCTGTTTTGTTTCTTACGCACTATAAACGATGTTTGTACGTTGCATATATTTAAATACTGATCTGAATAACTGATTGGCAGACGAATGTGCTGGACCGTGAATGGTTTCGGGGGATCCTGCAGCAAGCCAAGACCTCGAAGCGGTTGTAGGGCCGGATAAGTAAGTAAGTACTTATACATTTGAAAAATTGAGTTTAAAGGAGTCACTGCGCATTTTTTTTTGGTGATAGCATGAAAGTGAGCTCTATGTATGGTGCGGGTTAGGAAGGAAATCATTGTATGGAAAACAATTTACTTCAGACCTTGTGGGTCATTGAAGTAATATTTTATGTTTAAAATTAGTTTTCGTTCAAACCAAAACAGCTAGATATTTTTTGGTGCAGAATAGTAACAATAAGTGAAGAAATAAAACTTAAATAACATGATTTAGCGACTAACCCTCACAGCCTTTGGAAAAGTTCTTTTACAGAAACATTTCAGTCAGAAAGCAATGCTAAGATCAACTCTAATGTTCATTTATGTGCATACCACTGGATAAAATACTAGCATGTAACCTTCGAAGCATCTTCGTAAACTGTTTTCAAAATTTTGTTTTATTCTGTTTTGTCCATCACGCTCATTTTCGCCAGCCCACTGTGCAGTGCATCGAACGCAACGACGGATTCCAGCGCTCGCGTGGTGCGTCAAGTGTACGCGCTCCGGCTCAGCGATTCTCAGAAGAGTTCGAAACGTTCGCCAGGTCGGACTCGAATTTTTGTTTTCCGCGCGCGCGCACTTAACTCCGATTTGAACGTGGCTCAGCAGCAGCCAGCAGTTCTGTTCCGTACGAGGCACACAAACACACAGTTTTACGTTAGTGTGTTAACGTTTGTTGTTGTT
>KB696855.1:0-11109 GCA_000349165.1 Anopheles christyi | reverse complement strand
AAAAAGGGATAAAAGTAACCGAAGATCAGTTGCCAAGGGGATGATCAATCATATGTTGTTTTTTTTTGTGTGCGCAAAACGCAAGCTCTTTCTCTCGCTCTCCTTTCTTTTACTTTTTAGCTCTCAAAAAAAAAACCCATGATTAAAAGTAGGTTCATCTACGTCTAATGCCGTCGACATTGCTCCCGATGTTAATCTTAAGTGGCAAGGGTTGCCCCTTTCGGTGGGAGCGCGTCATCATACTCACTTCCCCTCAAAAAAAAAAAAAAAAAAAAAAAAAAAAATAAGCAACATACATATATGCACCCTTTCTCATTACCTTGCTTCCATGGTCCTTACAAGAGGTTGCACACCACACAAACATCTACTTCAAATGTTTGTAGCGCCGGAGAGTTTATTTTTTACTTTCGGCCCATACAAAAGTCTGGCACGGCGGGATGGCGGGATATGTTGATCGGATGGTGGTGGTGGTGATTTTAGAAAGCACCATCATTATGATCGGAAGCAAACGCAGCAGCTCACAGTTCACAAAATAACCATATGAATGTCCATGGGCGATCATGGAAAGCAGCATGCCGCCAAAGCAGTTCCAGCTGTTCGCGCAAAACGGGCAAAGCTCAAAATCAGATCCCACAGAGTTTACTGGTTTTATTTCATTTCCATTTTTTTGGGAAGCTTGAGTGAGCCAGCATAAAAGAAACCAGCAACAACAACCAATCGAACGGAACATGCCCCACAGGTTGTGGAGAAACAAACATTCCTCAACCCCATCGCAAAAGGCCTTTTGTTAGATTAAATATGATCTCTTTCTCATTTTTTGATCACCACTTTCCGAAAGCATAATGTTTTAACATTTAACTTGGACCACTTTTTTCGCATGTTCCCTAAAGGGATATCTTTATGCTAGCAGGTTCATCGTTGGGTCGGACCGACTAGCAGTAGTACAACATAATACAATTCACGCGATCGATAAGCTCCGTCCGAGACAAGATCATTGATAGTTGATAGTTGCCTGGGATCAAGAGCAACATCACTACGCGTTGAAAGTGAACATTGGCCGGACCATTCAGGTTTTGATTTCTTTTATGCAACTTGCCGACCGGTGGCCGCTGAACTAAAAGGATTGTCCACTTTTCTTTATCCAATCCACGATCGAACGTGCCGACGAACAACAGCCCAGGCAGATCCGGATGATGTTTTTAGCACTGGACCGTGATGATAACTGGCGTGCGATAGCTAAAGGCTACAACCGAAAAACAAAACACGGATCAGATGTCTTACACGAGCAAACACGGAAACATTAATCAATTAGTAAGAAAAGCCCAGGCGGATTACTCTTTTTTTGTTTGCAAAGCAAAACAAGGGGGGAAAATCGATGTAAAGAAAAACAAAACCCACCCTGATGCAGCGAGTTGCGATTGCATCTGAATAGGGGCGGTGTGAAGAGGAAGAAACTATCATTACGTCAGACACGAAGTAGTGATCGCACCGGACATTTTCAATTTTTAACACACACACACACACGCCCTATCGTATCTCACGTAAGAGATGCGCACGATTGGATGCATTACTTATTCGATACGAAATGAAAAATGCATCGTAGCAGGAAATGCACTGTCCTTGTCGAGATTCGATTCCTCGATTCGAATTATCTGATCAGGGGAATCTCATAATAGTTGGTAAATTGGTGGACACCATAAAAAATGTAGGTTGATGCAATGCAATGGGAATATTAATTTCATTTAAAATCAGCTTAACTTGAACTGTATAGCTGCGTAAAATATTGACTAAGATCATACGACAAGAGTTCACCATCTGTTAAGTCCGTGTACTCATCCATGTAATTTGACATGCTTTTGACATTAGATATACCACACAGGATCAACATTTTGATATCTCTAAAATCTGAAACGGTATATCAGCGAAATCCCAATGTCAATGACACATGAAGCCACCTGATTTACCGAAAACCAAAAAACAGGTGTCACACTGCCAAAGAGAGTTTCGCTCGTCATTGAAACTTGTTTCAATGGGACACTTCGGGCCGTTATAGTCTACGACCCCACCACCCGTTGACAACAACAACGGCGCGAGTGGATCGTGGAAAATGTGAAATTTTACGCCTCGATTCGCACACTAATGGGGCACAAACGACAGGCGCGCGAAGCAGGGGAATAATCGAAAGCCAGGGAAGTTTAAAAGGGAGCACACCCAACCGGGTTCCCGATCTTTAAAATTGGGAAACTTCATTGGAAGGGCGAAGAAGAGGGAAGCAACAAACGCCGGGCAGTGGTATCTCAATTTCGTCTCCACGCCTCGAATCGTCGGCTCGGAAATGATTAGTTCCGGCGGAAGCGAACCCAAAGGCAGTCGGTTCTTGCGTCAAGTCACTCTACGCCACAAGGTTGGACCATGGGGCTCGTTTACTTATCTTAACCCTCCCCCGGGGAGGGCAGGAATTGGTTGTCGCGGCAAAGGCAACGCAACGATTATAGTGAAAGTCGTCCACAGCGCGTCGTGGAAAACACTTCCAGCCGTCTTGCAACGACGCAACCCTCGGATCTGATCTCGGAGGGACACCGGTATGGGGCGAAAATCGATAGACACCGACACCTTATACGAGGGAGCAACGATGCTTTGCAAACACCGGAAAAGGCTGAACAGAGCAGGTGAATGCTTTTTCTTTCTTCTCCAGTGTGGTTGTGTGCTTGCGTTTGATTACATTGAAACATGTTTAGGTCTCAAAAAGGGGATTACTACAAGCACAACTCCCGGCTTTTGAATGTTTTTTTTTCTCGCTGACCGCACGTCAACAACTCGATCGATTATTGATTGCCTGTTGAGCTTTATAAAATCAAGCGCAATTTCCACCATTCAAGTGAACGACACATTGATGATGGAGGAGCTCGCGATCAATACTTGTGCAGTTCAATGATCTAACCCCCTGCAGCAGTCCTCTAGACCTCTCTCGTGGTGTTTCGAAAACACTGCATATCTGCATTGAGCAACGTGCAATAAATTACGTTCTTCCGCAGTGTGGAAAATTGTTTCACTCCCACGAAAGCTTTTGCTACCCGTACAGCTCCTTCCGCCTCATGCACGAGCTTTGAACTGGAAACATAATGGCCTTGACATGAATTGAAACCAAACTTTGCACACAGTTTAAGCAGTTCTTCTCTCGTGGTCTTCCCTGGTTCTCCAATATGTCTTAAAATCTACAAATCATACACACTCCATGAAACTTACGACATCCCATTCGGCGAACGGGTTTGCTTCTCTCTATTTGAGTCCTTCCGGTTCGAGTCGGCTCCATTTTTCTTGGCAAGCGTTCCTACTAGGACACACTTTCTACGTTGCCAAAAAAAAAGGACAAATACAAACTCACATAGATGGGGGATGGCTTTATCTCGCCTTTCCCAGAAGACAACCTGCCCTCTTTAGTTGGCTGGATGGCCTTGAAGTTTTGCTGACGTCAAAGGAAATCGGAAGGCAGTTGGGAGGAGGAGAGATAAATTTTAACGGACATAAGGGAGGGTGAGAGTGAGAATCAGAGTGGGCAATGGTTTGGAACTGTGTAATTCTATTATGATCGAAAATAGAAACGGATATAACGGGTAAAGCACCATGTTAAAAGGTTTTCGCTCAGACAAGATCACAAAAATAAAGGCTACGTTTTTTTTACATTCACTGATTTTTTCGTCTATTTTTAAATACGTGCGCTTGGTGTATCGCCTAATGAAACCCCTAGAAAAAGGGCTTAATGGAGTGGAAAATCTGGAAGCAACTCTTAGGCACGGTTGATAATTTCGTTGCTATATAAGCATGAAAAGCTAATGACACATATTGAGCTGATTGGTTTGATGATATACATCTCAGAATTGCAACTGGTACGAAGCGTTGCGTAAAGTTAATAATATATTGCTGGAATAAAAGTTAAATTGATATAACACCACTACAATCGAAGGGGTGCTTTTATCGTGTTGTATAACACGGTCAAAATTTAACACGTGCCAAAACTCGGGCCACAAAGCCTTACACGATATTTGCACTTTTACTTCCACGGATTGGAATCGAGCAACCGCCGTGAAAAACAAAACAAACGCATCGGCAATTGTTAGGCAACCGGACGAAAGAAAGACCAACAAATTGAAGATGATTTATCACAGCAATGGTGTAAGACGAAAAGAAAACAAGTTCAATAAATCACATAAAAGTAATGCTTTTTTATGTTGCTTACTTACTTTCAGCGTGTGCTTGTAAAAGCATCGTTTAGCAAACTGTATAATACGAAGAAACAAAAAAACTGTGAATGAGCAAAAAACCTTTATGTATGTGAAATATGGGCACAAAACCTTTCAAAATGGATTAGTAAAGGTAGGGATTACATTTGAGAAATTATAACAAAGATGCACACAAGCAAACATTTGTGAAAAAGCGAATAACTTTACATTGAACGTTGACGAACGCGTACAAACACTGCTCATTGTGCGTTTGTGTCGTAAATGTTTGACTGTATCTTTAAAAAAACCCGAAGGAAACAAGTCCTTATGGAACTGAAGCGAGAGCGCTAGAAAGATCCGTTGACTTCGTCGTTGCCGTCGACAGGCTAATTCTCTTCCTTCTCTTCACCACTGACGATTGCGTTGGCACGTGCGCACGTGCTGCGGAAGACACAGGTGTGAATAAGTGTATGGATGGATGCGGTTTGCGGCACTTGTTTTTTTTTTTTTTTTTTATAGCTCTGCTTATGCTACACTACCAAAACGCTTTTTTAAACTTTTTCGTTTCGTCGCTTAACATTCCCACTACACACGGTGCACTACTGGATTTTGTGCGATTTTTTTTATAAAACTGTACACGAACACACACACACACTTAAACACGCGCCTAGAATGACAACAGACAAGGTAAAAGCATTGTGAAAATCATCAAAAATGGTTCTAACAGTGCTTGCAACAATGACGACAGCCACAAATTCTATGCTGTCTGAATAAGTCCACGGAAACACGGTCCACAATGTTGTAAAGAAGGAGATGTTGGCACTCGTGCTAAAAACAGTTGGGTCGATTTTTCCCCACGAAATACTACTCCCATAGCCTCCCGAATGTTCTCTCCCTTTTACCACAAACATTCCAACAAACATTTATACCGGTTCGATATAAAAGGGAGGAAAGGATGAGTCACTTCACAAGGACGACGGCAGTATCGCTCGAGTAAATTGCGATGCATTACCACTACTACTTCTACCGAGTGCCCACCCACAAGAAGAAGCCGACGAGTCCCTTTTTACTACGATAAACCATGTCTATGAAGGGAGGATTTTCATGGTGGGTGTGTATTTATGAATGCACAACCATCAACACTCATACAGATATAGTAACGATGAAAGAGGCGACATCGCAAGCAAAAGGACGACTCTTAACGAAGATGATTCACTTGCTGATGGTTTGCTTTCTTTTAAAACATGTTCAGTGTAATAATGTTTAAAAAAAACCATTCATCACTGGATGAATATAGTATTCAACTTTCTTTACAACTAGGTGCCGTTTTCACTTTCACTCTCTGTACGGATAGAATTTGTTTCTTCGCATCGGTTGCGGCAAATAGAACGTCCTCTTTAATATGAGCACTTCTTGGATGAACATTTTAAAGGACTATTGTTTAGTGAAAGCATCTGTCGCAATTGTTAAATTTCAAAAATACACACACAAATACAATCTACTACCACCACACCTCTCCTCAGCGTGAGGGTCTGTCTACGGGAACGCGACACTAAAACGATCCGAACGCGTCTAACGCCGCACAGCGAATAGTAACGCAGCGCAACAAACGCACTCGTTTCTAGCGCTGCGGCTCAGTGGTCGGCAAGCTGGCAAGTGGTCTCTCTGCCGAATCTTAACACTCTCTGCCTTTCCTGATAACATGGTTTTGTATATAAGCCGTTGTGTACCACATAACTCAATTTTGCCGAATAATTATGTATATAATAATTAATATAATAATTAAAAGATGTTCAAATAATAATATCTAGCTTTATAGTGCAACTAAATGTTGTTCGAAATAAAGAACATAAGCTTAGTTAAATCATTTGTTTACACTGCCTACCACTGGACTATGCCAATGCACATCCAATACTCTTTCTGGCTCTGTTTGACTTTGACTAGCGACTCTCCGCCGAGAAAGTCGTGAAAAACGCTCTCACTCATAGCTCAATGAATATCGAGAGTGTTTCATGCATCTCAGAGACTTTTCTACTTTTCTCGCACGCAATAAAATGATTTAAACTTGCGCTCGCTCACAACCCACACATACAGACTAAATTGCTCTTACTTTCCTCAGTATGCTGTGTGATAAGCAACCGAAGCCCGTCTGGTTGATAACGGCAGGTTCAAGCTGGCTTGAGCATTTCGCTTTTTGCGGGTAGGGCAGGCATGCTTTCGTTTCCCATTACAAGAGTTCATTTAAATGAGTTTGCTTTGTTGTGCCGTGCTGCGAACCTGCTGACCGACAAAAACACAAAATTAAGGTTCGAACGAAAGCTCATACACAAGCTGGTACGAATCAATCAATAGGCAGCACAAATTAATTATGCCATCAAGACGCGAACTGACGGTTTGTTTCCGTGATTCCGGGTGGAAGTGTCTAATTCCCTCCGGCCCCCAAGAGAGCCTCGTTTGCTTCGAGGCATCACGGGGCAAGATGATGATTTAAATAAGATTCGGTTCAGTCCATTATGGGCGCGAAGGCCCTGGAAGGTTGCTTAATGTGCTCGGACGATCTTCGAACTACGATAACAACACGCATCGAAGGTAACAACTGTTTTTTCTTCGTTGCGGAGATACGAGAAACAAATAATCAAACGTTACACGCTCCGACACTTGAACCAGACACCGGATCTTGCTACGATCGGGATGGAAGAGTGTGGATCGCAATCAAATAAGCAAGCAAACCCCAGCAAGATCACTGTTGAAAGCAAGTATTGCAAGAGAAAAAAAAACACACACACACACACACACACCCCACAACAAACAAGTAGAGCGGTATGCGCCAAGATGCAACATAAGCGGAAATCTTGAGGGAGGAACAAAGCACACGGCAAAAGCAAAAGAAGAAAATACCAATGATAAGTGATTCCTATTCCAACACACACCATATCGAGAGGCGGGAGCACTGACCGACGGGATGCAACCGATCATGTATTCCGGCCCACTTCACTTCTTTGGCGTTCGCTACGGGGATGAAGAACCCATCTTGCTTACATTTTGCTCCCTCGAGGTTGAGTTTTTCTAAACTAGAACGATCAGAACGCTCCTCTATCGACTGTGGAAAAACTATTTCCCACGAAGGAAAATCCATTCAAATGGATCTCTCTGATACGCCGGTGAGCACGCGAAAAAAAATCCCCTTACCAATTAAACAAAACCATGATTTGGCACAGGTTAAAGGCAAATTATAGCTCCCTCGAGAGAACGGACGAGTTTAGCCAAATTCCCATCCGAGAAAGGTGTGTAGAGAGCAAGCAAAGCCATTCGTTTTGCACATTACGCGGAGTTCGGCAAAACTTTATCCAATGTTGCAGCTATAGCCACACAGCTCCACCTTCTTTTTTCGAGAATCTAATGCTGAAAAGCTTGAATTAACAACCTCATCCAATCGTTTTATAATTGACCCTGATGAAGCTGCTGTTCTAGGGCAATAAAAAACAAGCAATGTTATCATTTTGGGGCTGATTTAATTGCGTGAAATGAATGTCCTGTTTCTAGCCCACGACACGACAGGTGACAAAACGCTTTAAAGACTAACATGCAAGGTTCTGTCGATTTGTACACGACTGATCGAGGGTTCTGTTCTCTATCACACAGCTGTCAAATTGTGACCCACGCCTTGGAGAGAAAGACATTTGGAATTTCATGCACCCTCTACACCCTTCCTGTAGATTGGAAATTATCGCGTATGTCACTCGTTTGGCGGCGCCCATCTTGTTTAGTGGGTCATATTTACCCTTACTCATAATTAGTGTTACACTGTTTGTCATACAACCTAAACTAATACTTATACCATGGGAATGTTTGCAAAACCCTGGCCTCCACCTCCACCCATTAGGAAATTCAGCCCAAATGTCAACAGATAGTAAAAGAACTCGCCCTGTCCTGGTCCTGGCGGGAATGAGCGTATCGAATTGATTGATCCGTAGTTCCGTCAACACCTCCAACGAAAGGCAGAGGGAGGAGAAACAAACTAGTCAAGTTTGTTTTTCTTCCGCTTCATGGCGCCACGGAAAATCATGACCAATAATGCCTGGTGTGTCTGGTGGCTCTGCGCGGCTAGTACCTTCTTGTATACCATCCATGACTAATGCATCTCTCTTGACACTCTATTTGCACACTGGCATGCTAACAAGAAAACGTCGTCCACCGATTGGCGACGTTTCACGCCTCAATTATGTCATTAGCACATGGACCTGGTGGGTCGTTTACAACTGACACTACCTCTTTCCCCTACCTATTGCTATCCATTGCTACTTGTCCTGCTAACCCATTTTTTGCTTTTCTTTCCACCTTGACACCGGGAGTGTCTACACGGTGCATGGTAAAGGTAATGCTACAAAGCAGCCGTTTAGCACGCTTCCAATACCATTCTTTCTTTTCGGAATGGATGGATGGCGTATAACGCCAAGGTGAGTAAAGGGGTCTTCGGAGGTTATTTTGTATGCTTGATTTGTTTCGCTTTCGATGTCGATGTGAAACAAATAAGATCAGGAATGGGTCACTAGACTTGTTCAATAATTGCAATCGCTCAATGTCAAATCGAGCCAGACGCGCGATAGGGAAACGAAACCGTCGGAAGACATGACTAGTGCACCAAGGCCATTCGTCGGCGGCGTATGCATTCAACTTTTCCTGATTACTACTTACGAGGGTACGTGGATCGTTATGCTAGAATTCGTCTTTTAGTTCATCGTCAGTTATAGTTACCTGGAACGAGAAGGAAAGAAGAAATTAATTACCAATTATGTTAGGATTATAAATTACAGTAGACTGGTGAAAGCATCTTTCTAATCCAATTAAGAACGGTTCAATAAGATTTTTGTTTCTTTATCGATCTCCAAAATCCATAACGCCGTTGCATAAGAACAGCCCGCCTTTGCACCTTTTTTGTCCGATACCATATCTGAAGCCAGATTCATTCTTACATCAATTAATCAATTCCAGACACGACCGACCCAAAACTTGACGAATCTAAGAGAAAGGCCCGGAAGTGCGAGAAGAAAACACATCATACCGTCTAACGACCCGCTCTTCCCCCTTCGTCATCAAAGGAGTTTAGCAAGTAAATAATGTACCAGTGCCTGTCGCCTGTGATGGGATGGGGCCGGCGATGAGTCATCATCATGCAGAAGGATCTGCGCAGAATCCAAACCTCACCAGACGGATTTTGGGACGCACTGGTTGAAGTAGGAAAGAAAACTCAAGGATCTCGATTCGTAGGGGGGAAGGGGCGTGGAGCTTTGTTGGGTGGGGGTGTGCTGCCAAAACAAATAATAACAAACGTTAGCGCACTGGCGAGGGGGGTGCTGTCTTCCAACAACCAACCCTATGGAAAGATACAAAAGAACAAACCCCTGGAACAGCGGAACGGCTTTTCCCCTTTTGGAGGTTTGTTTTCCACCTATAGTCACCAGCAATACGCAACCGACCATATCTCTTTTGTCCATTGAAAAAGGCAGGATTTGATCCTTTTCCCTTACCACAGTGCGGCCGTTTTATAGCGTTGTCCTTGTCAGCATCCATGGCTGTCTGTCTGATCGATCGATGCAACATGTACATATATGTAAAGCCCTGACCGAGGTACGACAGCTGGAGACAGGCGGAAGAGCCGGTCCCAAAGACCCCCTTACTTTCCTCCACCATCGACTTCTGTTTTCACCCCATATGTTTAATGGTTCTGCCTCGCCGGTTGTAATGATGCGCATGATACGCTTGTTGATACACTGTTGAAGAGAACAGAAAAGTGACAGGACGGGAAAAGGGAGAAGCATAGCACACACAAAAACTGCATCATACCGCACGAGTGTGTGTAGGAGAGTGAGTCAAAATCGTGAACGTGAAAAAAGTTTAATAATTCATACTAAGCTTACCCATTCGTAAGGCAAGGAGCATGGGGCTGACAGCAAAACAGAAAATGCCCCAAAAGATTGCAGCAGATTCCTACGGTCTCTGAGTGACGTTAATGAATTTCCTACCGTCAAAACAAAACAATGACAATTTGTTGCGCCTTTTCCCAAGCCTATGTCAAAATAGCACCAAGCAGAGAAAATGCGTCGTGATGCAGGTCCCCGATGACGCCGGCACCTGCGATCAATTATTTTATTACACAAGCGAAATGTAACCCTTCCCGCTACCCCAGATGTCTCGTGAAAACACTGATTTTATACGGCCGGTAGCGGCTGCCGAAAAGGAATTATAAATGGATTTGGCAATCAATGGCACGATGCGATGCTTTGGTCAACGTATGTTTTTTTTTGGGGGTAGTAATAAAAAGTGTCTGGGATGATTTAGTGGTACAGCCAAAATATGGCTCTATGGCTGCTGGAACTGGTTCCCCAATTGACTAATCTACTAATCTAGTAAGCAAGGTATTGTAAAGAAGGCATTAAAAACAAGTGTTATTGATGTAAGATGTTTTTGTAACTATGCTCCAACATATGCTATGCAGTTCGGTAGCATAACCAGCGACCGAGTGTGTTTACTGAGCTTTTCTCTTATACAGTCCCATATTGTCTAGTGGTTAGGATATCCGGCTCTCACCCGGAAGGCCCGGGTTCGATTCCCGGTATGGGAAACCTCTCATACCTTTTTAGGTTTTTAGATTATTTAAAAACATAATCGCGTTGCTTGTGTTTCATCTCGCAATCATCATATTGAAAATGGATAATCCAACATGTTTCTTCAATCGTGGATTTATATTTATATAAGCTGAACTGCTTTGTTTTAACATGCAAGAAAAGTCGACGAACCAAAAAAACAAAAAAGCTTTCCCATACCGGGAATCGAACCCGGGCCTTCCGGGTGAGAGCCGGATATCCTAACCACTAGACAATATGGGACT
>KB696854.1:0-10961 GCA_000349165.1 Anopheles christyi | reverse complement strand
AAAAAAAAACTTTCAGTAAAGAATGCAGCCCACTATTTGCGCACTTGTCTTTGAGCGTCGCTTGAAATGACTCAATTATAAAGTGATGATATCAAGCAGCATCCAGCGATCACCCACGGAACGCTCTCAAGCGTTCTTCATTTAATGTTGAGCACTCTCGTGTACGCGCCACTTGGCACGTATCACCGACACATTCCTACATTGGGACGGAACGCTTACTTGCCCCAACCATTCAACCGCACGGACCACCCTCACTGCCCAGCACGGATGGTGCCAACGGGGGCTGGCCGCTACCGAAAATAATCATTGCTCATTGTAAAATAATTTGATGTACGCTGTTTGCGGTAGATTTAAGTGTATGGTCATAGCGAATTTCAAGTACGCGAGAAGGAAGCGAGGAGAAGGATGTTTAAAAGAGACCAGACCATCCATTGCCGGGTTGCACTAGACCACTCTCTGGATGGGTGGGGGCGAACTCAGTGGGAGGGTAAAGGTCAGCATAAATAAAGTAGTGAGTAAGCTCAGTACACTCGTAAACGAAGAGGTGTAATGTTAGGAATCGGTGGGAATAGAGATTTTTATTTGGGCTGTTTTTTTTTTCAAATACACTTTGAACTTATGTCTGAGGCGTTACTATAAACAGTGGCAGGTTTTATGGGTTCACTTCTGTACTGTGCTTTGCAGAGAACACACCGGACCCCTCTTTTTTAAGGCCGCAGGTGCTAACACGCATGTTATGGGTGTGTAGATTCCCATCTACAGTTTGGTTTCACTTAGCTCAATTTGTTTTCTTTCCTCCTCGTCCAGATAGGGGAGTTAGAATGATGGGATGGGGGGGGGGGGGGCAAAGCAGCATAAACTTTTCGTAGCACGGCAGGAAGCTTTATAACTTTGATTAGCTTCCAGACTTGAATGGAGACACATACACACATACGGATATGCTTTGGCAGCGAGATTTATTGCAGCTGTTCGCACCGGTCCGTGGCTTCTTCGGCGAGGAATGTTAATTGGATTACCCACCCCGCTGCAGGTTCGGTTAAAGGATTGGGCCATGAAAAAATGAACTTCTTTTGAAATGACAGCAAGCAGTAACAGTGTGGAAAAAAATCTTACAACAATCATTAAATTCGAGTAGTTAAAACATAATTATGTTCTGACCAATGAAATTATTGAATGCCTGAATAAATTTTCCAAAAAAATGCACTATGAGATAAAAATAAATTGAAATACACGATCGATGTACCATTCGAAATTGCTAGAATTGTATGTTTTGAAATTAACTTATTAAAAAAAACGCATATCGTTTATCATTCCAGGCACGTGCTTTCGCGCCAACTTTGCACGCATCGATAAAGAGAAATTTCAACACCTAAAAACATCGAAACGATCAAACCTTGTACCAGACACACTTTTTTACGCTTCTACATTGAGTAGGGTGTCGCTACAAAAATAGGTACAAACCCTCGAACAACCGTGCCACCCGCCATTGCACCATACAATGCTGTATAAAAACTAAACGATTTTCGGTCCGTATGTAGCACCAAAAAAAGAGTCTGAAACCAAATTAACCCACTGCACGGTACATTAACACATACTTCAGGCTACCGACGAAGACGACGAAGTCCCGCTTAATGAGAATGCAAACGTCGACACGTCGACCCATATGGAGTTCGAATCAACTCGTTGCACCTTTTCGTAGCGTAATCAAGCAAAGTGCACCAATTTTGCGCCCCATCGCCCACAGAAGTGCATCTCTAGTTTTTGTGATGTGAGTTTTGAGCTGGAATAGACATGCAAGGTAAAAATAATGTTCTTATCACGGTACACTGACCACGCTAAACAAGTATCCCCGTTTTGCGTGTTTTCTAGATGGTCTGCAGTTGTTCTGCTCATTCTGCTGCTTTATTAGATCATCCAAAAACCTGGAATAGTAACATTAAGTCAAAAATAGCTTTTTTAAATCAAACAGTGTAGCCACATCCTATTAGAAGCATTCCACAACTCAGCTCACTCACGACAATTGATGAAGAAGTAAACAAAACGCCAGCTGAGGTTTGATTTTTCCCTCTCCTTTTTTTTCTACCCTTAACTAAGCACAAAATCATCCATTAGCAGGTGGGCCATAATTGCGTCCATCTTCAATCAGTACAGCTACTCTAATTTGCCTTTAATAGCACACATTCCAAACTAGTAACTCACGCTAGTCTAGACTAAATTCACGTTCAGTGCGCTGTCAAACTCTTCCGCCCAACAGCTCCGAACTACAACTTTCCTTTGCCAGCCAGGAAAGTTTGCATATTAGCAAACATCGTGGGTAAAAACCACCCATTAGCGCAAACTAATCCGCGTGCCATCGTCGTAAACAAACAACATGGCACTCTTACGGCACTGCGGCGCATCACAACCTATTTCAGTTGCGGATGATTCACGCTCGCGTTTGCGACAAATGCTCCTTTTTTGGCCTTTTAAGCAGCCAGGTATTCTTCACCCCTCTCGATCGGTTTCGTTACTTTTGACGCGCATAAAAACAAAAAAGGCAAACAAACAGATAAAGCAGGTTCGTTGTCTACACGTCAGCAGTAACGTACGCACGGCACGTCACGGAAACATACGATCGGCATGAAGAAACAGTTCTGCCTGCTGGCAAACAATGGTTCGGTGGTGCGAAAACAAATCATCTCATCATCGATGACGTTCTTCAGTTACGCTGGTGTTCTTCCCTTCCCTTATACGATGAAGCTCTCATGATTTAATGGTACGGGAGGGTTACGACCCGTTACCGTAAAAGGTTGCCGTGGTGGCACGATTCGTCATCGCCCGTGCCACAGCTAATGTGTAAAAAGCGGTACATAAAATTGCTTATTAATGGTGAAGCCTCTACTCAATTGGTTTCGCGCCATTCGAACGCCACACGTTTGCGCTTTGTTTGAAATGCTGCACTGGAACCTTAGCATATTAAGAACGGTCACCCAACTTAACCCTCCCTAGGTGCTCTAGAATAAACAAAAACAGTCTTCTCCACGCTAATTCACCTAATAGTGGGGCCAAATCGTTGGGTGGGTGCGAAATAATGAAACAAATTAAATAAACATGAAGCTGCCATGGAATCACTTGAGCCCGCTCCCGGAACTGGAACGCTTGGGGAGAACCCGCCCCTACGACAATCTCATCTTTACGATCCTGTCATATAACTTTTTTGCTCTCCCAAAGATCATCCAACCATGAACTGGCGGATCTCAACTTATCAACCATTTTCAATCTACCATGTGCGCGAACGAGTGACCCTTGTAATGCGTCAGGTGAGCCGAAGGTCGACCATAACTTTATCAGCTTCTGATCCCCCTGCAAATACAGGGCGGGGGCCACCATCATTCAGAACGGAGCCAGAACTTCGTTGTTCCGACACTTTAGGGGTAGGATTAGATTATTGCGGGGTTTGGCTATTTAATTTTCGAACATTTGCTTTTCGCCGCTCGAGCACCTACTTAAACTGATTCGTGAGGCTACTGGTGGAGCGAACAGCTACCAAAAAGAAGAGATCTTCAGTTGGACACTCGAGCGATACATTTACGGGCTGGTCATTATAGTAATTTGCGCCGCTTTGGTAGCTGTTGTTTTGAGCTGGCAAAGGCTTCGTGACTTAAACGTGACCGGTCATTAAGTGAAACGGAACAAGAACCCTGCCTTGTCGTCCCACTCTTTCACTGCCCTGACTTTCAAATTCGGGAGTAGCTGGGGAGTACCGCACCCGCACCCGTAAACACGGGGGAAGATGATTCAGGTGAGCGCATTGTGAACGTCTCACATTAGTGTTTTCATTATTTTATTTATTTTTTTGCACCCGTTTGCGAAGGCTTGACTTGAATTTACATCCCGGGGACTTGAGAGGTAGAAGATTTGCGAGAACGGCACAGCACACACGCAAAAAAACAGCTCCCAAATGCCTCTGGAACACTAGATGCTTCTTGAATGCCGAGCTCTTGAATCCGAGCTTCAGGTGCTCGGGTAGATTTGAGATTTCGGGATGATGTCATTTGCGCTGCCTGCGGAATGTAAATCGTACGCCGAAAGGAAGCGCACCAAGGTTGAACCAATTTTGGGATTATTTTGTTTTTGTGACAAATGTTGCCACACAGGCCAACAGGAGCACAAACACTATGGCACAGGGTAACAGGAGCTCAAACACTATGAGAGGATTAACCTGTGGAGTGGAGACTCTCAAGACGTTACACTCAAAATCATTATTCGAGTTCATGTTTGAAATTTTCTATTTTCTAACCATCTTTTCTTTAACTTGTATTTTCGAAAGATACACTTTTAAACTCAGGGGTTGCTCATACTGCCCATTACATTGACACAGAAGTTTAAGTCGAACTTCATATCACATTGAGAAAATACAATAAAGTTCTATTATGACTTTTAAAGCAGTACATGAATAATTAACGTGTTTTCTTTGCCGTTTCAAATTTGCAAACATCATTGCAGTAATTGCTGTGTTTCTTAGAAAGAAAGCAGCACTCCACGTCTATTTCACAACTTTCAACAAGCCAAACGATCGAGAACATCAACAAATTGACTGCATGTTCGCACTTTGGTGACATTTGGTGTGGCCTCAACGCAAAACCGACTGCATCGATGGCAGGCACCGCCACAGTCTACTCCGCCATACCAAACGTGTTTTGCACGATCAACGTGTTCGATGGCGATGTGCTGTAAAGTTTGATACAAACAAACCCAAATTTTAAAAGAAAAAAAAAACAATATAACAACCCGCCTCACATCATTATCATTCCTTATCGTACGGGCTGACGCGTCGCCGACCGATAGTGGAATCCCGTGCGCGGCGCCATCCTGTCGGGCAACCGGTAAAAACGGCGCGAAACTCCACCAGTCGGCGGTATCGACGGTATATGTTCTGCCGTTGGTCGCCGGTTTTTCCCTCACCTTTTCGCGTGCGTACACCATTGTAGCATCTGCTGTTAGATCCAAGAAAGCTATGTTTTGTTTTTTCGCACTCACTTCACCCCCCCCCCCCCCGTGACACCCTTCCCCCCGTTTCTCCATCGTGTTGCCACCGGTAGATGTTATAAAAATTATGCAAATCAGCAAAACTGACGCCAGTCAGTCGGCAGACCGGCCGAAATGTCTACACACTGTCGCCAGTACCATCAGGAAGATCATCATCATAGTTGTCGTCGTCGTCGACGCCATGATCGTCATCAAATCAAATCGAATCTCGCGCCGGAGAGACAGAGAGAAGCTGTACGGATGCGCTTGCTATTAATACCGATACTCTGTGCTGTTTGGGACAGCTGCTAAAAACAAGCTTTTTAACAACGACAATCAGCGCAAAAAAAAGCACGCAACAACAATAGAACAAACGTCAAACGATTCGATATTTTTCCATACGATTGGAACGCGGATCTAGCATTTGCGCGCTACCGTTTGTCGGCACGGTTCGTCGCGTGCGTAGTAGCACAAGTCTTTGCAAGGGGTCGCAAAACTCTACTCCTTGCTGTTCTGGGATGTTCTAATTCGCAACAACGAAAACAAAAACAACTTATCCTCTTTACGCGTTTCGCCACCGTATTAATCTGACGATCATCGATCGATGGGAGCCGATGGAATACACCCGGTGTAGCAGCGTTGTTAGGATGTGGGGGCCAAGACAAAATCCTGCCATCCCCGATGTCCCGGATAAAGAAGCAAAAAAAAAACAACCGCGGCTGGGCGACAAAGTAAAATGCGATGGCGATTGCTGTCGATGGTTGTGGCGCCGGTTTAGTCGTAAAAAGAAATATGTTTATTTGTGCCTCTTTGGTGTTTGTTGGTCAAATGAACAAGGGGAGGGGGGGGGGTTGTTGAAGGGGTAAAAGCATAACAGCGAAAAGGGGAAAAAAGGAGAAAAAACGTCAACGTCAGGGAAAAACAACCACAGTGAAACGAATAACCTTCTAAAGGCCACTCTATCTACCGTTCGGACATATCTGAGATTCCCTCGGCCTGCCTTTCGCCCTCCAGCAAACTTCACCATTTTTTGGGCGACTCGGAAAGGCGTAAACGGAGTGTAAAGAAAATGCGCTTGTTTACGTTTACGTTTTTATTTTTTCATGCTGATAGGTTCGGGGATTTTAAGTGTGCCGGTAACGTCTCTCTCTCTCTCTCTCTCTCTCTCTCTCGTGCACTCTTTTTCTTTCCTTTTTCGGGCTGGGGACAGGCTAAAGAGACACCCAAACAGAAGACCAATAAAACAAACCCCTAACCCACGAGAAGTTCATCCTGAACGTTCTTTTCATTTGCACAACACCTTCGATCCGAACTGATAAAGTGCACTGCGACAACGTTTTAAAAAGGTGAATTGATAAGCTGGTACAGGAGAGAGAGAGCGAGTCTACGTTTTTGCAAAACGATAAAGAACGACACACCAGTCGCGACCAAGAAAGACAGTTAAAGCTGTTTACTGTTTACCCTTGACCATGGACCCCTGGCAGTTTTGTGAGTGTGTGTGTGTGTGTGTATGTTTTTTTCCTCACCGTCTGCTCAAACCACCTGTTTTGGGTCGCGAACGTGATGATACATATATTAAAACGACACTGCTCTAAGCCGATCACTTTTATGGTTGTGTTCCAAATATTTCGCAGCAAACATACTCACCGCGCTGCCGATTCCGCTCGGAAGTTGTTTACTACTTTTGGAGAAGTTATGCTACCAACAAACAACAACAAAACGTTCCTTGAACTGAACTGGAACCTACCGGAAACGAACTCCTTCCTTTCCGAAGCAGTGGAGTGGTTCGAGCAGAGCGACCATTAATCAAACCAATCCCTGTGGCGTGCCGTGCGCATAACTACCCTTATTTAAAGTGAATTTCGTCCATAATGGGTAAAGCCAAATCGCGCAACGATTAAGATTAATTATAATACTGGTTCACAAATCAACACATAGCATAAGAAGCATAAGACACAGTACTCTTTGCAAAGCATTGCTTCATCTATAAAAAAAAAAACTTTATCATTCGCCTAGGGAACCACCTTTAAAAAACCGCACCAGGAAGATAAACCACATGAAAAGCATCCTACGGTGGTTTCATTTTTTTTGCGAACAAAAGCAAGGCACTAAATCAATCATTCACTGTCGCAAGACGTCATCGATACAAAGCGCACGATGAGTCGATCGAAATCAGCTTCACTGCGGTTAACTTACGTCAAGGGACTTTTGCTTCAGTCCCCAAAGGCTTGCTTAGATCGTTTGCCGATTAATCCAATGCGTTGCGCTTCATCACTTCCTCCTAGAGGAGCTGAAATGCCTTATTAGGCAAGAACCGCTCGAAATCCCACCATTTCAACCCATTTTATTACGAGTCGATATTAGGGTGGCATAATACGTCACGCACACACAACATACGTCATCGAATCCTATCCTCACCTCCAAGTGTCCCTAATTGAGTGCTCACGTAAGAACTATCCCTTGTGCTTAGAGGAGTCCATGTCGGCAGACACACTCATGGAGAGTGCAGGCAACATCATTAATCTTCATTAAATTTTCCACGCATGAAGTGTTCACTTTTTTTTACATTTTATGCCTCCATACTCCGTGGAAAGGCATTTATCAAAAAAAAAAAAGATCTCTGTGCAAAACAAAAAACAAGATGCCTTTAACCCAACCCCACCGGTTGGTGCCGTTCCGGAAGTCGGGCAAGAAAAAAAAAGGGACCCCCAACGTAAACGCGATGAGGATGCTTTCAATGACAACGAGTTTCACCCTCGGTAAAGTGCGGTAGGTGATACCCTGGACGTGGTAAAGAAGATGCCTCACGATGCGTACCAGCACGACCTGATGCAAACCAACGCACTTGAACCAATCACCGATAATCCGTAGCCTTCCACCCGAGTAGCGAGAGGATCAGCTCGTTCGTATGGACAACGTTTACCTTCGCACATAGAACACACACACACACTCGCGGTGGTATCCGGTGTAAAGGTGGCCTCTTCTGTAGCTCGGTACCCTTGTGCACGAGCAGGGCACAGAGCTGCCTGGTTGGCACGAGTATGATAAATGTGTCGATCGCAGACACAACAGCGAACCCGCCCCGAACCTGATGCACCGAGACGCAGTCGGCACGAACAGTTCATGGACGACCGGATTCTAGTCAGTGCGAGCTGACCGGGACAACCCGGGGGTCGTACCGTTTAACCGTGGCCGTGTTCGGATGGGATGCGGTTGCCGTGGCGTACATGACACATCGGACTAATCGAATGACAAGGGGGAAAAATCCCCTCCATCGGGTCGAGATTGAAGATGAGCATAAAGTTGGTAATAAATTAGATTGCTAGATAGCCATGTAACGATCGGTAAGAGCTGTAGCCGAACATTCTCAATACAATTATTGCTACTTTAATCGAGGGCTTTACTCATTTGGATATAAAGATGTTGATAAGGGTGCAACAATCTAGATTGGATGGAGATTTAAAAAATCAATTTGAAACTTATACGAGAAATTAAAAGGTTAACTTAAAACTAAAAAATTAAAGTAACCCTCTACATATTCTAAGTCTGTTACATTTTACTATCTTGGTCCCTGGCTCGCTCTTCTTACAGATTTTCCAGAGCAAAATTGCTGTTTCTATGACAACGCTCTCCCCTAACTATGACTCTGTCTCATAGCGCACTTAATAAATTCTTCTTATCCGAATACAGTCCGACAATAAACATTGAAACGTGACATCGTTTTTCAGCTCCATCATTAATTATAACATGGACCAACCATCTGCCGCCCAATAAACGGAGAGAATTACGCCCTGCATCGTAAACTGTATCATGAAACAATCAGAATGCTCTGTACAGTCGCCCATTCACACTTGCCTTGCAACAATGGAAGCGCAGATGAAACACTTTTAATCGTTCCATTGGTTTTGCAAGTAGCATGCTGCGGCCACGCTGCACGATAAACGACGCATCCAAGCAGTAATCGGCAAGACAACAGCCAAACAGACAGACAGACAGACAATAACCAAAGCAAAATGGGCTGATCCCGAGCAAAGGTAAACACTCGCTAAAAATCGCCCAAGGTACAATGTTACACAAAATCGACCATAAAATGCTTCTTTTTTTTGTCTGTGTGTTGTGTTTTCATTCAAGCGATGCTCTGTTTTTTTTTCTGCGCTCACGCGCACGTACCGCCCATAGTTTATCGAGTGCGGGCGGAGCGGTTAGATTTCGCATCGTAGCTTCATCGGCGCCCGATCCAACGCCCATCCATAAACACAAGCTGTGTTTCATTCGTGCGGTTTATTAGTGTGCAGGTTGTGCACAGCAGTCCACAGGCTGGCGCGAGAGGGCCGTGGTCCGGGAATTTGGGCCATACGGATTGCCAACGGATTCGGTCGTAACCACCGCCCGATCGCTAATTGAATCGAAAAGCTATGTACACATCGGCTATGTGGAATTGGATGAGGCAGCAGGCACGAGCTGCATTGCTGCAACTGCCGAGTGGCCACTGCAACACCTTCAACTTCAAGACCGAACGATTGGCTGCTGGGAATAACCGAGCCAACTAAGACTAGTCGTGGTGTTTTCCCACCCTCTGGCTCTGGCTACCGTATCTCGCGCCTAACCGGGCCATTCCTACGATACTGATGAAGCGCTTCTCATTTGCACACAATACCCCAACCACCCTGTGGACTGTGGTATTCCCGTGCGCGCGAGAGTAACACGCGCTGAGGTAGGTAACATGCACCCGCACCCGTTACCAGACTAATCGAGGGCACCGATGATAGCGCTGTCACTGATACTGCCTGCAAAATGGGCAACATTGCCGCAAGCCCCGTCCGAATGATGCGATTTTTATCGTGCCTTTTTTTGTAACAAAACTACCTTCAGCGTGTGCAAGGTTAAGAACCTTCTGGCCTTGCATAACGATCAATGATGGTTCGGTTTTTGAGAGATTTTAACGATTTATTGATCTGTTTGTGAGTGCGAAAGTTGGAAGAAATGTTGCACTAAATTGAACTATTATTTTGCAACATTCCGATCAAAACATGAGCGTAACACACATCTCCCGTGCCGATCGCAAAATCGACGCAACTAATTAGATAAACGTTGCTAGTGGAGCGCACGAGTCAGCATGTAAATTTAGCACCCAGCCCCTTCACGCATTATTATCTAACGCTATCTTTGGGTCACGTGATTAATCGCCATCGCTAGTCATTAATATTAGATTCGTCACCTTCATCTGGTGTAGCAAGATGGGATGCATTTCAGTGGAACATCTTTTTTTACATAACACATCAACGACGTTTTTTTTTTTTTTGATGGGTTTTTGGGTGGCCATTTGTGTTGTTTATTATTTTGAAGCTTCACAACAACCACACATTTGTTTACCACAAAATGATTTTTATGCGTATTAGTAGTGGGTTTTTTTTTGTATAATGTTAAACATTCCTAAAGTTAGTTGGCAACGGGAACGAGCCTGGTTGTAAAAGACGCAATATCGGACGCCCATCTTCCGGTGGTAAATAAAAAGGTTATCAAATTAACTTTTCGTTTCCCTTCTGCTTTGACCGCGTGTTTCGTAAACAAACCGGCACACCAAAACATAACGCACGAAACGCATGCCAACCTTCCCCTGGGGGTCGCGTCGCCCAAGGAAGGGTAGTTGATGTCTTTCGTTTCGCTGTCATACATTTTAGCACCAAAAGGGTAAGCGACGAACCTCTCGTTGGCAAAACGGCACCCAGAATGCGCTCACCTGCTCACCGTAAGGCACGTAAAGGGTTTGAATACACACGTTGCTTTACGATTCGCCCTCTCCAGTGTCTAAAAACAACTTTGGAACAACAAAAAAAGCACACTAATACGGTTTAACGAAAACACAAAGTTCAATCTCCCGAAACCGCATGAAACCGGATCTAGCCGGCCAATCGCGGAGACGATAACGAAGCATCTTCCTCGCTCACGACATG
>KB696853.1:0-11101 GCA_000349165.1 Anopheles christyi | reverse complement strand
CCATTTTGCATTATGCTGAAAATATTTGCATTCTTAAGGCTATTTTATCGATGTAACTGAATCTCTGGCTGTCCATCAATAGATATGTTTTTTTTTAGTTATAAAATCATCGTCGGTAACGAGTGTAAACGTATTAAGAGCTTATACATCTATTATGAATATGGCCGGACTACAAATGGAGCTGTCATTTCATGTCAGCACGGATAATGGAACAGCCGGATAAAAGGTGCCCGGATAAACGGCGCTCTACTGTAGTTAATTTCGTAATAAATTCTAATTAATTTCGAAATGTTTTAATAGAACATATCAATTACCTTCAAATCAATTGAAATATTCCCCATTATCTTTCCCGCGCGTGAATTAAATATCAGAATGCTTAAGAGCACAACATTTTTAAACTTCGTTTCATTTTCAGCACTTTGAATAGCATTCTTCGTCCAAGGAAAACCCGAAACAATCTTGACGACTTCCAGCAACATCAACGTACATATTTTTATGCCTGGCTTTCTTGACTCAACCGCAAAAACACTGACCGAAAAGCGTGAATCGATAGAGAAAAAAAGACACCGCTTTTTGTCAAAAAGGACCCAACCGACAAACTGTTTAGCATAGAAAAGCGATTTAAAGTTTTGAGCGGTGTGTTGTTTGTATAGTTGGCACGTCGCCGTATGCCACCAGATTAGTGACACTTTCGTTTACCCGGAAACCACGTCCGGTACCGCCAAGGGTACACCGTGGGGGTATTAACTGTGGACAACGTCGGAAACAGCAACCCATATCAGCTGGTTATTTTTCCTTGCGTCTCACACGCCTGATGCCTATCGTTAGGGGAAAGGTTTTTTTAATGCTAAAATCCTGTGACAACATCAGCATCAGCTGTGTCATTTTTTTAAAATTTGTTTAACCCTCCGAAATTTTCCAAAGTTTTAAGTTCAAGAGCATAACGAGAGCTCATGTGAGTTGGAACGCACATTGCGACGATTTTAGAATCACATGTTTGCACTCGAGCGTTAATCGTTGTCGGCTTAATTTCCTTCCATATTAGCCTCGCAAACCATTCGTGTTAGAGTGCAGAACATCTTTTTACCTCTATATATATGCATGTACGTATAAAATAATTTTTTTCCGTATTAAAGCTTATTGTACACGTAAACCAGTTTCCATTCATTCATATGTATTATGTATTCATTCATCCATAAGACCATGAGGTTGCAAAGTCCTGCACATAAAACACTTGAAAAAAAAATAGCGTTCGTTATTGGGCTATGTTTATTGTAAAGTAAATGTTCATCCTACAAGTGTTTCAAAAAAATCCCAAGAAAAAGCCTTTTTAAAAGTCCTTACATTTAGCATTGTACAATGACCAACATGTGTACATTAAAGAATACAAAAAAAATAGAAAGCAGCCTACAAAAAAAATGGAAAAATATTGCTTTGATGCTTGTTGAAATAATATCTCTTCACCATGGTTTTGCTTAATAGTTATTGGAATAAAACAACTCAAACAACCGCTATAAAGCAGCTAGATCCTTCTCAACTCCCCCGTGCATTGTAACTCGTTTAAAGCTTTGTCTAATAATGCCCGTTCTATCCGTTTTAATATCATATAATCAAGCACAAGCACCTGTAGGCGATTAACTGCCCTAAGCGTTACATTCCACCGTGCGTTATGCTCCGCTCCGCTGAAAGCTTTCCAAAAACAAATTACCCGGCCTCTCCATTGAGTTGTAGAGCGTCCCAGCTCGAGTGACAAGCTAAAGCCGTTTCACTCGTACTGCGTGCGATGGACATGCAAGGATTTGCGAATTGCTTTCCGTTTTTTTAAACTCTGACTTCTGGTAAAGAGGCTTCTTTTGGAGAGTTTCGACCCCGTTCGTGACTTCTCGTGATGACACGAAATAGGAGAGACATTCTTTTGCACCCGACAGTTAGTGCCCGCCTTCAAGAGGGTTTGTCACGACAATTCATCCTGTAATTACAGCTGTGAGGATTTGTTGAACCATTCTATCTCTTTCGAGGACATAGGCGTGTTTTTATACACATACAAATAAGCATAGGTCCCATATCATTCTCCCAAAGCAATGTGAGCCTTTGCTTGTGAGGGGGATGGTGGTAATATTTCACCCGATGCCTGTTCCACCGTTTAACTTCCTTTCTTAATGTTTTTTCTTCTTTCGACACGTAGAAGAGGTAAAAAAAAGAAAAAAATAAAGATTGAAATGGGGGAAAAAGTCAAGAACGTGAAACATACCAACATAAACTGTGACAGATTTTTTCTTTGTTTTATGTTGTTTTTGGTGTGCGGAAAAAGCTCTCCAATCAAAGCAGAAAAGCTTTCGGAGCGATACCCAGATGATGGCAGGAATGCAAATAGAATGTTATAAAATGATGTGTCGTTTAATTAAAATTTTACGACTTTTCCTTGTGGACTGGCCTTGTTAGAACAGAGGTTTAAGCGTGAGCGAAGAATGTTAACAGTACGACAAATTTATCTGCAGGCATCTCGTGGCGCTTTCGTTTAGGTTTAAAAATTGTGACAAACTGTTTGAATCACCACTCTCACCCAAACCCAACCTTTTGAATGTCTCCGTTTAGTTTTGTGTCTAGCAGCGGAGAGGAGTTGAAAACATTCAAAAACCAAACGTTTGTCCTCCTTCTACTCACAAGGACAGCTGGCAGAACTCTCAGAGGTTTCCCGTACCACCAAATAAAGAAAACATTCGCCCGAAGCCAGAAATCCATCGCATCTACAGACACATGGGAAAAAGGAAGCAAAGTGTGATAATTTGTTTTGATAACTGAATTAAAAGTTAAATTTAGATTTATTCGTCCCGATATCAAATTATTGGGATGCGTTCTGGCACCATTCCACAGCGCCAATTCCACTCGGGAGCTTTAGGGCGAGCATTCCAGCTTCCGCCGCCGGAAGCAGAATATTTAGCAAAGTGATTTTTATCGCTGGCTGTTTTATTTTCTTCGCTTCTGTGCTATCATTTCCCAACGCTTGTGTCGCTACCAAAGACAAATGCTTAAATCCACCGCCAACCAGGCCTCATACTGAGACGCATTATTTCCGTTAATTGGGTGAGGAATTAAATTTCTTCCGAATTGTGGAATTGGCACTTTTTGCTCCTTATTTCTCCGTCCCCAGGATCGCGCTGGTTTTTAACTTTTATGGCATTTTGGGACCAGCGAGCGAGGACATTTCGTTTGTATGTTTTTGAACTTTTTGAAGCGTGTCGGTCGTAATGATAATCATTATTATTTCACTGTTTATTCCAAGAAGCTTAGGACAGAGCACCAGAGCGGGAAATGAAATAGAGGACCATGATTCCAGGGATTTGAATTTAACAGCATTTTGCTCCTTATTCCATTAAACATAATTTCGTTTTCAAAGGTATATTCACACACAAACACACACACACACACACACACACACACACACACACTGTGAAAAAAGGCTAACTCTAATAAAAACATATGCACTGTTCGTTGTATTCATTAAAATATCTTTTCCCACACTCGTTACATTCGCTATTGAGTATGCTAAACGCATCGTACACCGCTTCACAGCATTGCATTATTCATGGCCACAACGAAATGTGTACAAAAACGATGCACAAACGATGCAAGTATGTATTTCCATCCCTCTCGATTGCACTCAATACCCTTGTACGAAAAACATAGATTTCAGTATATTCAGATTCTAACTTCCCGAACAAAATCCGTTGTCATCACCTGGCCCACGGGTTTGTCGTGTTTTTTTTTCTTTTTTTTGCATGTCCTCCTCCTTGCAACATACTGCAACACAAACTTTAGTTTTGTGAAAAGCACAAAAGACTGTGGTAGCTGCGGTACGAGCGAGATGGGAGAAGACTAGAGGTACTGCAATTTTCACGCCAACTTTCCACTGGCCTCCGGTAGTTGGTTGGCATGCAAAAACGTAGCTTTTCTTTTGGAACGACGGTACGCCACTGCAAGGAGGGGAATGAAGGACGATGATACAGAAAAGCACAAACGAAGCAAAGCGCTTTTCTCTGCACACCATTCATCCCTATCCCTTCTTGTTTTCTATTTTTCTGCACTCGTATATAAAACTTTCACTCACCGAGTGAATGTACATGCAGATCGTGTTTTCTCCAAGTGTATGGCGATGCGTTGACGGCAAACCACCGTTCGGCAATAGCTGGAAGACGACAATTTTCCAGCAACGGAAGCCCACGGTACCGCTGCAGGCGATGAGAGGAAATTTGAATTTTTTATGCAATGAAAATTTAATTTGCCCAAACTTTATTCCAATCAAGCGGTGGTGACGGGGCGGTTTACAGTGGAAGGTGGATTTCGTCGATTTTCAGTGATTTTTAAGCTGGTGAAACTTTATGCAAAATTCAAGTATCTGCTCGTGGTTTGAGAAGAGCTCTGCGACAGATCGATGAAGGATTGAGTTATTGTTTCTGGCCAAAAGGATGCAGGAAATTTAAGCAGCCTCTAATAAATTAGTCACTTTTTCTCTTCCCTCTAAGAGGCAAGTTTAATTAAATTTATCTGTTTTACTTTCCAGTTAAAATCAATCAAAACGCATCCCACAAAACCAAAGTGTATCTCGTCCTAGACCCTCGCATTCATTATTCATTGCTTAGCTTCATTTAAAGTGCTCTTTAAATCCACAGCTTCACACAGCTCGACTTTAATGGTTTGCAAGAGCGATCCCACACACAATATCAACCATATGACAGTGCCAAGAAGAACAACCACTTCTTGGAACATTCATTCTGGCACCTTTTTTCCACGTTCGCTCAGCCCTGTCTTCGAACGTCCCGAGTGTTTGGCGCAGCAGAGCAACAAGCTAATACATCTTCCGAAGTGACATTTATCGATGGAAGGTTATATGCATATTCATGCGGTTAAACATGTCCCTTATCTCACAAAGTCCCTCGGCATGTTGGTCCTTGGTCCAGACTGTCCGGTGCACAAACGTCGACGACACAAAAACGCCACATAGGTGTTGGAGGAGGCGTGCAGGAGCTTTTTATTCTTCTTTGCACCGCTTTTCAATGAAGAAGGACACCTTTTTATGCAGGAAAAGGAATGCCATTCAAGTGGCAAAGTCAACGCTAAAAGATCGTTGTGTTGTGGTTTAAGGAAATAAATGTACATTATATTTTATAAACAAAAAAAAAACTTCTAGCAAGAAAGTGGTCAGGCTTAAATGTTTTAAAAAGCTTTTCTTCTTTTGTGCATGGAAGCAGCAAGCAGATAAGAATGTAATATAAATCACTCCCTTAAGCATAGCAAGGATGAGGTAACGTTTTTCACCGGGCTAAATCTAGGGCACGGTCGATTAAAACAACGTTGTTTACAGCTGTACAGGTTTACAGCTCCAAACAGCTGCAGGATATTGAAATTATTTTTGTACATGCATACAAACATATACAATATTCATTCATTTACGCATGAAGTAGCCCTTCAACATGCGCTAATAGAGCTCACATTTTCATATTTCGCACGGAAAAGTTTTAATGAAACAAACTAATCACCTTTCCACTCAAAGCTCGCCCCACTAAATCATCTCCTGCATGCGGTTCCCTTTCAGTGCACCGGAAAACATCGAAATGAACAAAAAATAACCCCCTACTTCACTGTTTTATTGCACTCACTTTTTTTGCACTCGCCGCCAAAAGCTCGCCCCTGTTGCTTTTGTACACGAGCAAAACATAATTACCTCAACCACGTGCAACAAAACTCCTGATGGTGGTGCATCGTAAAACTTATCGCTCCATGCTCGGCTTGCTGGCTGGAAACGGGGTTGGAGAACCAAAAAACGAGCAGCAACTGTGTGTGTGTGTGGGTGTGTGTGTGGTAAGCGCGGTTGCTTGTTTGAGTACACATTTTTCCATCCTCTTGAAGGGCTTCCCACAAACCATCAATGAGCTTGCGAAAAGCAGTGTGCACAAGCATTCTCCCACTATCTCCCTGTTTTTCCAGACGGCCCCACACGTTCGACGTTGGAAAAACATAACACACAAACAAACACACACAAACACGCAACAACACTCTTTGGGAAAACGTTGAGCTGATGCCAGCACGACGCTCACTTCCATGCTTGGCGAGCTGTAAGGAAGGAGGCAAAAGAAAATGTTTTCCACTCGAGCACTGCGCCAGTGTAGGTTGTGGAAGCGATGCATTTCCATCCTTGGAAGTGTCTGGAACGGTTCCAGTGTGCAGTTGCATTGTGCTTCTGTGTCACTGGTGGAAGATCAGCATCAGATCTGGTTCGCTTATCTAACTCTGTAGACATCTCTTTTCTTTACTCCTTGAGCTCCCTATAGATACGTGTTGTATTCTTCGGGTTGGTTTATAATATCGTACACAATTTGCTTCCGCATTCGCTTCACAAACGGTCGAGCGGGTTGATTCTTCTTGTCGAACGCGAGAATCACTTGGCCTTAACAGCAAAAGAAGAGCCGGCCCTTTTGTCCTGCCATCTTGATCACTCTCTCTCTCTCTTGCTAGATGCCCTTGCAAATGTCGGCAAGTTCATGTTTATACAAGTTCCCAGACCGGGAGTGAAGTGTGTGATGCCACGCGTTTTTGCCTCTGGAGAGTGCCTCACATGATGAGAGTGTATTTGCACACACTTTCCACTATGCATCGTCTGATGTAGATGCACCACTTCGAGGCTGCCGATCGAGACAAATGGGACTGGGACGTCGGTATACTTATTGGGTCCGTGTTCTATGGTACTTCAAGATCTTTCCTAACGGAGACTTCGGTTTGGGTTTTAGCATTTCTTTTTCCCTGCTCAAATTGTACTTCAAAGTGAAAATGGTGCAAATTTTCTTGCCTTGTGTGGTGTGGTGAGTCAACCGAGCAGTTTTTTTTCTCTCAACATGTTGTGGAAGCATCGGAAGCAATGTCACTTCGAATGCAATGGATGGTCATTGAAAAGGCATCGAGTACCATGTTCATCCGACTTGGGGGGACAGTTTCGACATTGGCCTGGTTTTTGCTTTTCCATTTACCCATTGCTGGTGCTTTTGTTCGGGAAAGCTTGTGAAATGTCTCACCGTACATAACGGAACGGTTGACCAGCTTTTCATAAACGAACGACGTGTTGAGTCTGTTGCTGCGCTGGAGCACCATCCCAAAACGGGAAGTGTGGAACCACGACCATAGTGTCGCTGACGTTGAATGGAATGATGAACGGTACCGAGTGGCTTTTGGTAATAATGTCAGTGTGCTGGACGGTCTCATAGGTTGTCGCGTCCAAAAACCACTGTTACTGTGTCATGCTAGGCGATTGGACGACCTTGTGCATACTGCAAGTGCATTACTTACTGAAATGAATTTTCGTTCCCTGTAATCTGTGCTTTCTTTTAAACACAAGTTTATTTTCTCATTCACAGCACACATCAATCACATCAGACGAATTGCTGGCTTAGACCATGTAGGACTAGGAGCGGGCTATGATGGAATTAATTTGTAAGTATTACGCTTATTAGACTACCAAGATAGAACAATACATATTTAAATCGTGCAACTTTGCCAAACTAATCTCAACGTTTACCCACACTTAAACGCCAAAAGAAGCTTATGATACGCAACCATTCATTATTTCCCAAACGATCAGCAGACACAAATCTTTGCACAGTTTGGTTACAAAAAAAAGTTTCATGTGGCCATAAAAACAGAGCACTAAAACAGCAATAGACACACTGTTAAAGCTCAAGGATGTAAGCATTGAAGACATCTCTGACACACCAGAGAAAGCAAGTTGGTTCCATGCCTCCCCATCATTTAGCAATCTTGTCCTTCTTCGGGTGAAGGATGCATTTATATTTTGGTTGGGGGAAATAAAAAAGTGATTCCATTCTGTTTTGTCCCCAAACGAAAACTAGAGAGGGCTCGTAAATTGACCCCACGCTTACCCTTGTCCCCTTTTGGGCTGTTCTCCTTTTCTTCCCCCAAGGGCTCGGGAGAAGATTCACGCACCATCACGCGGCGTTCGTTTAATGACTCTTGGCAAAAACTCTTCCTTTTTCCCTCGTCCCTTTCGACGCAAAAAGAAAGGCAAAATGCGAAGAAAATATGATTACGGTGTCTCAACGCCTCGTATGTCGCGGCTTAATGGGCCACTTCTTCGGGGTGCTTTCGGGGGTTTCATGCGAAGATCGTGCAAGATTTGTTGCCTTTACTTTTTCGGCCTTTTGCTGCTTTTGCTTAGAATTTACAGCCTCCTTAAAAACACAATCAAAAACGCCTTCCCAAAAAAAAAAAAAAAGATACTCACACCGACAAAAAAACAGCATCTAACACGTCGATAAATTTTCTTTGTTCCGTTCTTTTTCCGTCCCTTTTTTTCTTTTGCTTTTCAGCACACCCCACGATCTGGAGGACGTTTCGAGCTATCCGCGCCTGTTTGCCGAGCTGCTCGGCGAAGGTTGGACGGTGGACGAGCTGGAAAAGTTGGCTGGCCGGAACTTGCTGCGGGTGTTCGAGGAGGTTGAAAAGGTGCGCGAAAACCAGCGCCTTTCGGGTGTCCGGCCGTACGAGGAGATTCCACCAGTGTTGCGACCCGAGGAGCATGCCAACTGCTCTACGAACAGTTAATGGGATGCCATCAGCCCTCTGAACTTCCGGTAAATTAGTCCTGTGCGTCCGAGAGAAGGGTGATTATGATTTTCGACCAGGGTCACACTGTGGAGCCACGGTGCAAGCGATCGTACGGGTGATATGGTTTTTTTTGTTGGTGCTTTTTTTCTGTTCTGTACCAATACTAGACTAGTGGGAAAATGTTTTCAATTTGGGTGAAAACCTTATTGAAATGCCTTTTTAAAATGGAAGCGAAGATTCACATAGGAAATTATCTATTTGTAAACTGCTCGCTAAAATATCCCCAGAGCAGAGCGTTCAAGTTAGGACGGATAAAAACGTGTTTAAAGGAAATGTGAAAGAATGCATTAAATAACGCTCTCTGCCTTCAAGGTGTGTAAAAGGGTGTTGTGAGTGAAAAATGAAACATTTAATTAGCGTCTTCGTTCAAGGAAGACTGGAATGGAAAATATGGTATGCTCCCCAAGCAAAAGGTAAGCTTTTGTTTAAGGTGGAAAAATTATATACACATTATTATTCATCCTGTTGTAGACACCGGTAGAGATTCCCTTTAGAATACGGTTGCATCCGGTCACAGAAAGAAACGAGAGAGAGAGAAAAGGAAACAAAAACATGCTATAGACCATTTATTACGTCACCATCTACACTTTTCCCTCCCTTCAATTGTACTGGTACTGTAGATTAGTGGCCCCGGTCGTAACGGATTTTCCGCTACCCGTTACGGTAGCGATTAATAAGTAGCGGTGCAAATGAGAAATGGCTTAAATTTGTGCAAGCGTGCAGGAATTATTATGCACCGCGAATGACAGACGACCGGGCATGGGCGCATTGGAAGCATCGGTGCAGACAGTAATGAAGCGACGATACGAAACGAGAAAAAAATAAGTCATTCCACAGCCCGCCGCATTCCGCCGCTGGAAAATGCATCCGTTGGTTTGGGTGGGATTCGGTGGAAAAGCTAATTAAAACACCAACCCAAGGTGATTAAGCATGGTGCATGATCAACCTGCATACAAATGCGCGTGTACAAGCGAGAGTGGCTGCACAGCATGGTGACAAAGGTGATGTGGGGCAGTTTTTCGATCTATGTGTGGTTTCATGGTTTGTGAATATGTAATCAGGGTGTGCCGAAATCCTCTCTAAAATTGAATGGACGCAGTGTTTAAGGGGGGAAAATGATAAGTGAGTTCAAAGTTGGTCCACTGATTTCCGGAAGTTTTTTTTTTGCATTTGAAGCTTTAACGAGCTTTAAGCTTTAGCGACACTCATTAGCAGAATTCATTGGAAAAAAGGGAGACTGGTAATGTAATAAATGAAAAACATTCCCCAACCCCTGTTGGTGACAGTGAGGTGCATTTGCTTCACCATAGAAGGAGATAAAACATCAACCAACACGTGTTCGGATCCATTGAATGCACCTGCTGCAAGTGGAGAGACATTATCCGACATTAGTAAACCCTCCCTTACACAAAAAAATCCATAAAAAATACACAGAAATGCACAACAACCGTGCTGAGAATGATGAAGTGTGTGGAACAAACAAAAACACAAACCATCTCCTTTATGAGCTAAGGATAAAAGTCGCCCCAACCGGATGAAGCCCCAAAGGAAGGTAACCTGTTTTTTGTTCGCCGAACAGACAGCTTCCGTTTTGATGTTGTGTTTTTGCACACTAAAACTATGAAATGCAAAAACACACAGGCCAAATAACGAAGACGGAAAATGGGTTTAATTAAAATACAAACGACTTGCACTTGCAGTGCCTCTCGGGTTTTTGCGTACATGCTGACCGAATGGACTGTGTGCCAGTTCGAAAGGTAGCGAGGGTTACTATAGTGTAACAAATTTCTACCCTGTTACGGTTGTCAGGTTGGCCTGCAGACAAACGTTGATTTCCCAGGGCTCCTGGACGCTTAAACCCGTTCGTCACTCGTTGGTGTATGTGTGTGTGTTGTGTCTAAGAGAGATGAAAGGACGATCATTTCCTTTAGGGCCAAATGAGGGACACCACTACCATAAGTGTAGTGATAAAAATAGCGCCTGCAAGACACTGGCCGTAGCTGCACTTACTGAAAGCGTCATTGCTAGCATATGGCCATCTAGTGTGTGTGTTTGCATGGGGTCTCCCTTTTGACCCCGGGGCCGAGAATTAAATTATGCTTCATTTTACATACATACACATCCTCCTACTTTTTTTTAACTCACCCCGTTACCCCGGTTATTCTGTACCGTTACCCGTGAAATAATCTAGCCAGGGCAATCCCGTTCATCGCACCAAAATACCTCGAGGATGATTTCCCTTTGAACTAAAAAAAAAAGAAACAAGGAAAGCACAAAAGCAACACTGGATTAAGTTATGATTAGTAATTGCATAATTAATGAGATTAATTAGAATTAAAAGTGTTGTACAGCACTGAGCACATGGCGCCCATCGGACAAAGCAGGAAGCGGACCAAATACTTTGCAAAAAGTAGTCAAAAAAAAAAAA
>KB696852.1:0-11057 GCA_000349165.1 Anopheles christyi | reverse complement strand
GCCGTGTCAAAAAACGCTGACACTGACCCATCGATAAATTATTTATGTGCACCAACCCAAGAAAAAAAAAACCTACCAAAATTAATAAACGTGAAAACCAACATCCCAAAACACAAAGATAGTAAAGAAACTAGAGCACACACCTCCTGCGCTGTCCAAAAGAAATGATTTATGCTGTCAGACGCGTCCGAAGAACTCCTTTATCAGACACGAGTGGATTAGCATAATTTGGTGGCAAAACACCGAAAACGATAAACTCCAAAGCGATTTCACACTTTTGCCACCGGTTTTATTGCTATTGCACATAGTCGAACCATTTATATCCACCGGTAACTGGATGAGGAGTGTGAGCTAGACGAAGGGGCAGAAGTTGAAATGCTTCAAATGCGATTTGCATTTCAAATGGAGCATCTCTCTTTCTCTATCTCTTTCTCTCTCTCTCTCTTCTCGAATGCAGATGCCCTGTAGACACTTGCTGGGTGTCGATTTTTCCTCATCGATCGATTATGATCATGGGAACGCTTGCGCCATGTTCGCCATGCTCCGCACTTTTCCACGCATTTTCCCACCCCCGGGCTGACCCGTCTACTGCTGCCTGCTGAGCTTGAGGAGCACGTGGTCCCGCCTGGCCGCTGGCCGTTCCATTCAATTGAGCACCGATGAGATTCCGTCCCCGGCGATTTGTGATAAACACTGACAACGGCACTGGTTTTCCTCTTTCTTCTTCTTTTCGTTAACCGCCAACCGAGCTGCCACAGTGATATTATCATAATAATTTCAAGGTGAGTCTATTTTTCGCCCGATACCGAAGGAAGAGGAGGGGGACATTCCGTCTCACATCCCCCCTTTACGCTGGCGCCAGGGTCGGGGGACATGCTGTGCATGTTGTCATGTGTTTGGTTTCGATAAAGCTTCCAGGAGACTTGAGAATGTCTTCCTGATTCTTAGTGGCCCGCTAGTTTAATGGACGGAGGAACAACCCCCTAAAATTAAAAGGAAAAAAAAACAGAACGGAGAAACCTGTCGAACGAGATCCGGGTTCCAATGAAGGTCAGTGTAACGAGCTCACTTAAAATGGAACACAGGTTGATTCGAATGAAAAAAAAAAACGTGAATAAAACAAAAGCGCACGACGTTCGATTCTGCTACTGCTGCCTTCGCAATGAAAGGTCCATGAGAATCCTTTTGTTTTTTTCTTCCTTTTTTGAAAGGAGTACTTTGAACTTGTGCAGAAGGACTTTTTGCTAGCGCGAGGTTGTACGTGAGGTGGCTTTAAAAACTGGAAAGCGTTTTCACTCGTTGCAAATCAGGATCGTTTGAAGGTTTCAAGAATTGTAAAAGTTGCCCCGATACGATTGTCCAGTTTCTAGCTGTTGATTATCAATTTTCTAAGAGCTCTTCCTTGTTGATTTGGGAGTAAACAGAGTTATCTATTTATGCAATGTTTTTGTAAAGTCAAAATACTATAGAAGGACATAAAACAGGATTACCGAACGCAAATACGATTTACTCGTTGTGCACAACAACTTTGACCTAAGAAGCATTTCCACCGATGGCACCGATGGGCTAGTGGAACCTGCTGTTGTTTCTAAATAATCTTTTCTTCTTCTGCTACACAGGAACCGAGCGTTTCTCCATTAGACCAGCAGGCTACCTCGTATCAATCTATCTAGTTTTGTTGAAGTTTAACGGCCAGTGCAGTAAAATTATTTAACACATAAGCACAATAGTGGGAAAATTATAAAAGTTATGGAACAAAAATGGTTAGCCCCATGAGTATGTGTATTAAAAAGATCTACAAGCAGTAAATAGAATGCGTCAACCATCCTAGTTATGGTTCATCCAAGGATGATGCTAAACATCCTCCTGACAGAGTTTCTTTAAATATCAACCTATAATCAATATACTAGAAAGCGTACAATTTATACCTTGTAAACCAGTGATCTCCAACCTTCTCAGAACCGGTAACCGTTAAGCTCTTCATATTTTTGTTACCAACCACGTGTCAGTTGCTTGAATCGTTATGATCGACACAGGTAAAAAATGATTTTCTGTTATCATTTGAATCGTTTTCAAATAGGTTTATGGGTTATGTTTCAAAAAGATGCGTTTCATGTTTTTACATTTATTTGAGCTCTATTTTAATCCTCTCATTATTTTCTGGTCTGTGTCATAAGCTATTCACTCCTTCACTCTTTTTCCATACTTTAAAGTAAGCAAAACCACCCTTACACTCCAAAAATTAGGTTTTGTGTCTAGATTATTTTTTCTTCTCGTGAAATCAATGAACCATTTATTAAAAAAAAGTATTCTTAGAACTACTTATTAGTACTAATACTAAAAAAGTACTACTGACATATTTAATTTACTAAAACAAGTTTTCAACATTTTTTAATCGCTGTGTTTATTTCTAAGTGTGTTAACTGGCTTATGAAAACCTTTTAATTAAAATTAAAACAATTTTTCTTTTTAAAATTTGTTTCATTTGTAGGCGTTTTCTGATTGCATCACGGACCACAGGTTGGAGACCACTATCCTAAACCTTCTATACAATGTTGAATTTGAAAAGAAACCCAGAACTGGCAGGGATTAGTTTTGTAAATACGCCACATCCCCCTTAATCATTAGAATGTAATTTCCTATAACCTAACGGTTAAACGTTACATTATTCACCATCCTAGAGAGACAATCTTGCCTACGCCGCGCAACTCCTGGGTAATAATGTTTCCGTCAGTTGACCGAGTAATGATTAACGTTTCTACTCATTTACCGACGAAACGAGCGAATGAAAACAAAAAACAACAACAAAAATACATCATTAAGCATATGCGCATAATACACACACTCTCAGCTCATCCAACCAGTGCATTGGGTACATCCAACTGTTCCCGGTTGCTTCACGGACTGCAACATACGGCAGAGGCAAAATGTCATCGTAGCTCATCGTCACATGTCAACCCAGTGGTGTCCGCTTTCGACATTGGTGTGCAATGCACCGCGTTCAAAACTCGCCTCGCAGCCAGCGGTTAGGTTGGTGAAGTGATTTAATATTCAAATTCCTTTCCCCGTCT
The DNA here is from genome assembly GCA_000349165.1 of Anopheles christyi. Classification (NCBI taxonomy): domain Eukaryota; kingdom Metazoa; phylum Arthropoda; class Insecta; order Diptera; family Culicidae; genus Anopheles; species Anopheles christyi. The sequence continues at coordinate 7,986 of KB696852.1, read as the reverse complement.
CACACACGCGTGTGGGCTTCACCCGCGCGCTTACTAATGCCCACTCCCAGCCAAGAGAGGAACGGCATGGAATTCTTAATCCATGTCGCATTGCATTGACTCCCGTACCGTGGTGGGACTCTCGTGTGGTGTGGGGAAGTGGCATCCAATTCCATTCCGTTCTTCAACAGCCGGCGTTAAACCGATTGTTACGCAGAGCTGTTTATGTAGCACTCGTAATACACGTCAACTTACTACAGTGCCTACATTTCTAAGAGAACAAAATGAAGGATTAAAATTAGTTCTAGGTTCATTTACTTTACTTAGACTTACTTTTTTCTTAGAAATCGTTATTTTAATGAACGGTATGATTCTAAGGCTTTACTATCGACAATTGAAAAGTCAGAGTTATCGTATTTTGTAAATGCCACACATAAAGAACAACATTATATTTTGTTGCTTTTATCTTTACTGAAAATTCTGAGCAAACATTCGTGCAAAATTCAAGCAACATCATATTTTGGTTTTTTCGTTAATTAATTTAATATTCAAGATGCAATTTTAAAGACGAAATTCTATTCATTGAGCGCTTGTGGCTTCATCAGGCATTATTAAATTTCACAACACTTTACAGTAACGGCACATACAATACCCGCGACACCACAGCAACGGGCAAACCTTAGCTCAGCGGGTTTGTGTGGGGAATACCAGTTACCAGATTGCTACAATTAATCGGTTGCAAATATGTTCGGGCAGCCGCTAAACAATCGACAATTGAAAGGACCGTCCAAATGTCTCGACTTCCCTACTTCCCTGTACGTGACACCCTACACACCCCACCAACCATTTCACGGTCGTCACGGTTGCGGTTTGCCGCGAAAGGTACGCGAAAGGTGCGCGAAGAGCTGGTGTGAGTACCTACCTAGTGCAGCGGAGGTAAAAGCTCCAATTCGCGGTTCGGTTTCCCCGTCGAGACGTGAGTGCTCGTGATAAAAGCACACTGATGTGACGTGCTGCTGAGTGTAGCGCGGTGAGTGTAGGTCGGTTTCTTAAAATCCCTCACCATACCACATACACTACAGCCACCGCCGAGGCCAGAAAAGTGTGGCATTGCATCTTCGAGATACCGTGGGTTCGAAAATTTGTTGGTGGAACGATCGACAACGTATCTGAGCGACTGTGCTGAGTGCTCGCTCGTTCGCCCTCCCCTTCCGAGCAGGCGACAAACAAAACGGCACACACAAAAAAATACGACAAACTCCCCTAAAAACCAAAACCCTGGCCAGACTACACGTACGGGGGGAGGGGGGCGGTGCGGTGTGCGTGTCCGTTTCGAAGCAAAAGCCCGTCGACCGAGCTGCAAAGCTGCGCGACGATCGCAGCATTAAGTCAGTGTCTCCACCACGGTCCCAGTCGGCGGAGGTTTCTTTTCATTACTCTGCTCTACTGTGCAAACACCGTGCTACTACTTATTAGTACGATCAGTACCGTAGTACGATCAGTAAGCGCCCAAACACAGGCGATCAAGACAGTCGGAGTGCGTGTGCGTGCTATTACCCTTGGGCGCGTGTGTTTCGAGACAGCCAGCGAGCAGTCACTTGCCCTGGCGAGGACAATTTTGGGTTTGGAGTTTGTTCGTTTTTTTATTTTCGGTGTATTGCAAGTGTAGTACTAAGTAAGGAAAGGAAAACTTCCAACACACACAGACACACACGGAGACAGCGCCGGCGCCTACTTAGGGCAACCGTAGAGCGAAGACACAGACAAAATAGACAAGTAGTGTTGTGCGACACAGTGCAAGGGGGCGAAAGTGTACCGTCAACATGGTGAAGTTGCTGGCCTTAATTGGCATCCTCGCGCTAACGGTGGCAGCAGGTAAGCGACTAGTCTTTAAGGTTTCCCTCGCAGCAATTTACCAGCGAACGAAAGGCTTCGAGCCTTTTTTCCACTGGCTGACATCATCATCACCCTCCCAAAAACATAAAAAAACGAAAAACTTCACGACTTGCAACGAACGCATGGGGGGAAAGGGCTTCCGCCTGGTTGTGCCTTTCGTTGTGCGGAGGAGAGGGCGTTTTCCCTTTATTTTGTACCATCGAAAGTGCAACTGCCTGTTGGCTGAACGACGCAACCACACGAAACAAAAACAAAAAAACTGCACAAGAACCAGTTTCTGTGTCGCACACACACGTAAAGCAACCATCACCAACCAGGCAAACGGCAGTAGAAGAAAAGAGCGATGCGATCTGCGGTGACTGCCACTTTCGAGTGGGGGTGCAAAACCTTTCACAAATTTGCTCACCCTATCGTTCCCTTTTACCCTTGCCTGGGGGAGTTTTGGTTTGGGGTGTTTGTGTTTTTTTTTTTTTGCACGCAACACACTTCGTTCGTGCTGAATGCTGTGCACAGGAGTGTTTTTGGAAGGTGACCCAAAAGAATGCCTTCTCCGAACAAGCAATGAACATTGCTTGCTGCTACTCTTGCTACCCCTGAGCTGGAATGTCCTAATTGCAGGCAAACGATCCTGCTTACATTTCCCGTATCCGAACCCTTTTCGGTCGAAACGCGTCAGTTCACGATTACCGCACACACTACCTTATTTCCCAACAACCGGATATGGGGAGACAGCCAAACGGTGGGGTGGTGCGAAACCGCGCCGAGGCAGATAACATTATACAATCAGCATATCTCTCGCTGGTACGTCCCAATCGGATGAATTGCGGACACGATCATCGTCACACCACGTCACATCACTTTTTGTGTGTCTGTGTGCGGCAGATACCGGGTCGAGTGGTTCCTCACACCGGCTTTCTTTCTCGCAATCGGGTATTACGTGATAATGCAAGCAAAAAAGCCCGATCCCGAGATCCGGTGTGATCCTGGGACGAGTGAGCGCGCGTGCGAGGAAAACCTGTTCCTTAGGCGCATAGTGCTAGTCAATTTTTAGTCAAATCGCTCTTTCTCCAATGAAAGTATTTTTTTGTCATCTTTGGTTTCATTTCTAGGGGAAATTGAAATCGAGCTTTTTTTAAAAAAATAGAAGAATTTAAATGCAGATATTAAGGCGCTCGTGATAACGGGTAACGGGCGTCATCCAAAATGTCATCCTCCCCGTGTAAAGGGGTCCAATTTTAACAGGTTTTGCTACCGATGGGAGGTTTGGTTTAACATTTCGAGGCAGAAATTCAAGATTAAGATGTGGTAATCGTAAAGCATAAGATAAGTTAGCTGCTGCAGGGGCACATACAAAGCTAAAATTGCTCTCGAGATCGTTTAAGGAATTCACCATTCAGGATCCTTTGCTTGCACGATCATCAACTAGCAGGCACAACTTCTTGCTATTGAAGAAAAAAAAGCATCACAAACGATTGCCTAAAATCATAAAATACATCTTGATTACGATTATCGGCGGTAAAGTTCACATCAAGATAAAGCCATTTATTGCTGGATTGGATTGCTTAACCTTCACTTTTGCAATATCCTCAAGCCAAATATTGCGTTTCATATCTACGCAAACAATTAATTTGGTAAAGATGCTTGCACGGCACTTTTTGCAGGATTATTATTGAAGCGGAAATTCATTTGTTATTTGGTTTGCCATTTCAACACCCTGGAAATGGCACCAATGTACCAGTGCAGGAGATATCCCCATGTTTTTTTTTTTTGGTTTGTTTTTAATTGGCCTGCATTTCCACCTAGATAAAAGTTTTAAATTTTCTGCACGTTACTGCCCCTTTTTATGTTTTTTTTTCGCTTGCTTTTATGCAAGTTGTCCAAGGAAAGCAAATAAACAGGTAAACAACCATCGAAAGCTTCCATTTACCATCTACTTTTCGGTGTAGAGATATTCCTCGTGCACCCCGGATGAGCAGTTTTTTTTTGTGTGTTGTTTTTGGTTTGTGTGCACTGCGTCATTAATGAAGCTCGAGCAGCACCCCTTCCTGAGCCAAGCAACAATTATGGGTGTACGGGTTACTTATTTTGCCATTACATCCTTTTCAGCCCCGGTTACCCCGGGGTAAAGTTGATTTGTTGTTTCCGCCGGTAAGCCAACTCGAGTGTAAGAGTATGAGTGGGGTTGGAGGAAAGGCAAGGTGCCTTATGCAATGTGCGATTCGATTCCAACGGGGCGATCCGCTGAGATCGAGCCACGGTACCGTACTTTGCGCGCAAAAGACGCAAGCCGGCCGTGGTTGCAATCGAAGTGATATTACTTTTTTTTTTGTTCAATAATAATTTGCTTTCCAACTTCCAAACCCGCACTCGCTTCCTCGATTTACTGTGTGCGAGAAATGCCTCTCAAGAAATCAATCTTGTTTTTTTACCATCCCCCTCAGCAGATAATTGCCAGCGCACTTTAAGCGGCCACACAGACGAAGCAAAAAAAAAAAAAACAATTGCTATTGCGTGGCCATTTTTCGGTTCATTAGCTGAACCGCCTGCTGAATGCGAAAGCAATGTGCACGCTCCGCTGCCACCCCGCGTAAAGGAAAGATCAAATAAATGAACTTTTCAACCCATCCGCATCGAACGCTGATTATCATGACGCTTTTGCTTGTGTGACGCGCCTATGATGAAAAGAAGCCGATGGGCGGGTGGGATGGCGCGGCAAACGACGTAGGCAAGTATGCTTATGCTGGTATGGAAAATGATCCAGCGCACGCCTGTGGCGCTTTCGCAACGCGGTTTTGGGTGCCGCATCAAATGTCAACTCTCCCTGCCAACCCCCTCCCCAGAATGCAGGGTGCCGGCAGATTTGTTCACACCGTGATGGGTTTCTTTTGCTTTCTTGCTACTCTTGTTCCCCCAGGATTGTTTTGCTCGATTTGCTCGATCACGAAGTTCGATTGCGATTGCAAACGGTGGTGCATTAGTGCGAACCTTTTCCCTCCCGTTGTAGGGCAAACGGTACCGCTGGCAGATGCATTCCTTTGGCTGCTTTGCCAAACCCATCGCACCGACAATCGATCGTATGCTGCACCTGCGGGTGTACAGCTGCACCTGTTGCGCATGTAATGATGCAAAGTTGGCGCTTGAAAAGTGTACGATTGTTTCCAAGTGAGCGCTTTGCCATTTCGTCGCTTTTAGTCGGTAAAAGGTACAACAATACGCATGACGAATTTTTTTATAGCAGTTTTTTATAACTACTTGGATGCTGTAAATAAGAAATGTCAGCAATGCTCCCTATCAGAATTAATGGGCCCGTCCCTATTGGAGTAAATGGCAAAAGTTTTTGTTTTTTTTTCAACTTCAAGCACAAAATTGTCAACGTTTTACCTTTAAATCCTCCCATCGTCTTGCTGACCCGTATCGGTAATTTAACACGCTCATCAAGAGATCGATTACATTGCCCATCGCAGACACGCAGTCGGAGCGAAAGTTTGGTTTACTTCTCAGCCATGTCAGCAGCACCAACATTGCAACTTTCCCCTTCAACTACGCTGCTTTACGACACTGGCAGCATTTTCTCAAAGCTTTACAGGCAGTGAGATCGATCACACGAGCGCTTTAAGTCACACCGGGGAGGGTCAAGGTTCAAGTGTCTTCAAGTGATACTTAACGGTGTCGCTCTTACCGTGCGACTTGTACCCTTTCAGTCAATAAATGTACCCCACACTTTGCGAGCCTTACTCACGCCGACGGGGGGTTAATCATTCCGGCTAAATACTCATCTCTGGAGCTTACACATCTTCAAGCTGTGCCGAGGACTTTCAATTACCCAACTGAAACGGGCCGCACGAAGATGAATCTTCTTGCCCGGTGATCGGTATCAGCCTGTGAAACGGGCACTAGGTCAAATTGGGCACACCATTACGGTGATGGTAGTGGTGGTGGTAATAGTCGCCGTGCCAAATTACCTACTAACCGTGCCCGTAGAACGCAATGCACTTGAGCCATCTTGCGGTAGTGGCGTGAGAGTGTGCCTCACTTTACTCCCACCCAGTGGTGCACCGTGTACTAGTTTCCAGCATTAACCGTTCTGACCTTCGGTGCACTTATTTCACCGTGTGCTCTCTTATTACAGTGTCCGATCGCGAGAATGGTTGGGTTTGAAATCTTTAATTTGATGTTTCTTGTCTTCTTCGACCTTCCCACAGCCACGGCCGAAGTACGAATCAAGCGACAGGCGGAAGAAACGACCAAGAAGGAAGAGTCATTCGAGAAAGAGCTTTGCAAAGACAAAGATGCCGGTGAATGGTTCCGGCTGGTAGCGGGCGAGGGCGACAACTGCCGTGACGTCATCCAGTGCACATCGTCGGTAAGTAGTAGTGGTGGTGAAGATAAACAATAACCAATCTCACCTGTTGCACTATCATAATTGCTAATCTTCTGCTGTATCTCTTGTCCATATCACATTTAGGGTCTGCAAGCCATCCGTTGTCCTGCCGGTCTGTACTTCGACATCGAGAAGCAGACTTGTGACTGGAAGGATGCGGTCAAGAACTGCAAGTTCAAGAACAAGGAGCGCAAGGTAAAGCCACTGCTGATCACCGACGAGCCGCTCTGCCAGGACGGGTTCCTCGCTTGCGGTGACGGTAACTGCATTGAGCGCGGTCTGTTCTGCAACGGCGAGAAGGACTGTACCGATGGCTCGGACGAGAACTCCTGCGGTAAGTTTTCATACACACCACCTCGTGTTCTTTCCATCCACACCACCTGCTCGCCTGCCTCAGATATAGATATATAAATATATACACCGATAGTGAAAGAGCTAGGAGCCGACATTTCACAACCGATCGAGTTTTCTAAATGTTATGCGCCAAAATTAACCACAAAAAAAAACGTTTTCGGTGGAAACCGATAGAGGCCATGCCATAGATCACGCCCGTGTTTAAAATTCATATCCATAAACGAGCAGCAACGGCAGCAGCATCCTCACACACACACACACACACCCCGAGCTGGCACACAAGATCGAGTGCGAGATGCGGGGCGAGTATTTGCATAATCCTCCACAATCCGCGCCAAGGCGTGGCAGCGAAACTGGATTCCTTTAAATAAATCCAACAGCAGCAGCAGCACCAGAAGAAGAAGCCAAATTCCACCTAATCGAGTTGTTACGAAAAGTGGTGCTAAAAACCACAATCCCCGCTAGCCACTGTTGTAGAGCCTCCGACAGTCCCCCTCAATTGCCGGGTTGCAACTCCACCTTCCTTAGCCTTCCCCCCCTTCCCCCAAAGAGGATAATATAGAAAGATCACATTCCACAAATGTACACACAAACACAGACACAGCGTGCTCACCGCGATCGGTTTTCGATTGCAGACGCTCTGAAATCCAAACCTGGACGTCCTTGAGGGAGAGCCGATGGACCCAGATAGACGCCACATGTAGCTTACAGTAGGGATCGAAGAAAAAAAAACACACACACACACACACACACACATACACAGATCGTGGCACAGCAGGATCGATGGATGCCTATTTTTGACTCGCTTCAAACGCTTCTCCAACCAACCAACCATTAACATACAGGCCTGTTCTCTTCATGGTCTGACCTTGCACAAGGCAGTAAAAAAGGAAGATCGCGATAAAAAAGGAAGATGCGATGATGTTGTTTTTTTTTTTGCCAAAAAAAACCTACTTTATAGACATCGTTTGTTATAGAGTGGTTGGGACACAAGCTGGAAACTATTTTTAGCTCAACAGTCAGTGGGCAAGAAACAGCAAAACACAAGGACCGACCGAGTTTTTGGGCCAATGAAGGGATGCCGGCTCTAGGGCGAATAATTTCACCAGCAAACTTTCTCTTTTTTCTGAACCCGAAGCTCCCCGGTCGGATGGCTAGTGCGGCACACGTATATTAGGCAGAGACCCTTTAAAAAAGAAAACCAACAAAATGGAAAGGATATTTTAAAAATAACCGCAAAAAAAAACTTCGCCTCGTTCGATCGGGTTCGTGGTTTGTGTGCGATTTACATCACACGCAGTCATTACAAAATAACACAAAACACACTCGCTCCCCTGTTACACCATCTGATCCCTGACGTTAAAAACTAAAAAAAA
>KB696851.1:0-11071 GCA_000349165.1 Anopheles christyi | reverse complement strand
TTTTATTATCCAGTTGTCTTTTCCATTGAAACACGGAGATGATTTCGCGTTTCTGTATTCACTTGAACTTTTTTTTCTTTCCTCCATTTGCACTACAGCCAAGCCCAGCCAACCAAAAAAAAAAAAAAAAAAAACCATTCCTATTTTCATTCCCTCTTCCCACCAAAAACCACCAGCTAGCTTGTTCGATATCGTTTTATTCTTATCACAATCCGCTCGTGTTCACCATTGAGAAAAAGGTTTGCATCTTCTTACTTGCGTCAACTCGATCGGAGTTGTTTTACTTTTAACCGAAAAACTCTGACTTTAAATAGTTCATTACTCTTCTCGGTGATAAAGTTTTCCTGCTCGTCAGCGACTGTTTCGGCGTCTGCCGGTACCTTCAACCAGGCTTTCAATTTCAATCCCGTTACGTCACTGTTTTGCCTGATTTTCTCATCCATTCTGCACATACGCGTTACTTACAAAAAAGCACCCGGCCACTCGAGCCAGATGACAAAACTGTGAGAGCGAAAAAAACAACATAGCCATGGCAATGCCGCCCAAACGAAGGATAATGTAAAAGTTTCTACCAGTATGTCTAACAAAACGACCATTTCCTTTCGTTTGGCGCGCGCACACCGTGCTTCGCTCGCTGTCTCTGTGAATGATTATGTGATGATAGTGCAGTCGATGTTCATCATTATTTTTATTGCGGCGTTGAACTTTTGCAATCAACTTTTGATAATGAAACATTAATGTTCCCGTTTGCTAGTGGGTTGTTTTAATTGCAGTAACAGAAAAAGTTGCGCTTTGCACTGCTTGATGTGTTCAAAGTAAAAGGGAGCTCGTTTGATTGATTTTTTTATTAGACTGCATTTATTTTGACATCCGAGTTTTTTTTTATTTCCTGCACAACCACAACAACCTTTTAGCATTGCAAAACAGTTTTTAGCTGCAGCGATTTTTTATTCATATAATTAATGTAAATGTAAATTCATATCTCATATTCATGAATCGAGCAACCATCGTGAATTCTCAAACTTATCAACATAAATTCATTAAATACAACTCGATATTGCATTCCAATTGTTCTCAATAAAGGGTTTAAAAGGGTAAAATTAATCAATGGAGTGAAATATTATGCAACGCAGCAAACTATTTCTATTATTATGTTCCATCGAAATTGCCGAAAGGACTTTTGCTTACGAAACTGCGGAAAGGAGTTCCCCAACAACAAACTCATCTAAAAGATGCACCCACACAAGCAGTGCAATCGGCGCCTACACTCTCTTGCTTTATCGTCTAGCACGCTAATAGTATGCACCCGGAACTGATGCATCACCCGGTGAGCCATCCGTATCGGTTTTGTGCTTATGGTAAGGGGTCATGAACAACCTTTCGGGCGATAATTTATGGGTGGTTCTGTTTTCTCGGAAATTCTTTGTCCCGGACCGGAGCGCGGGCGACCTGCATGCTATGCGGGTTGCGAATTGAAATTCCAATTGTAGGCCCTTTTGTTGATGAAATACTTGAAAGATTTATCATTCTTGGACGCCAGGCTCGGTCTAAGCGGAAGCTCCATGGAAATTCCTTAGTGATTGCGCTTTTTCTCCCTTGCGATGAAACATTTACGGGGGTAGGCTTTAATCTTCTCAACTCGCTGATTGAGATCGTCCGTAAGTACCACTTGTTTAGTAAAATCGTGCCGGCAATGTTTTGCCATTAATTTGATGTAATTGTGCAAATAGTAGTGCATTTTGTTTCATTTTTGCATCAAAGATGCATATCTAATTCAATTTTGGGACATTGTTTTGATAGTCTCTTATGGTAAAATGCTTAGCAACGTATCTTGGTATGGAAATCATAATTTAATAATACTATTTGATCATACTTTTCTGCATTGTTTGCTTTCACGTGAGTAAGTAAGTTAGTTTTTTTTTTTTAAAGAATAAGACACAACTCTCTACACTGATCACTCGAAAAAGAAAATTGGATTTAGAAAGGAGCGTAGGAGCAAATTCAACTTTTTCATCGTAACTTTTTTGGCCTCTTGGTTTTCTTTGATCTTGAACCAAAATTGAAAATCGATTCCCGCTGTGTCAAGCGTAAACAGCTCGCACCGTTTCGTTGCTTGTCATGTTTGACACACATCGATGTTCGTTGCATTGCCTGGCACGTGACGCGTACAGCTTTAAGGTCAAGACTCGAACGAGCACCGATGGGAAGATTATTTCTACCAAAACTGCTACCGGATTCTAATCTCTTAAGCTTCCTATCGCTCATGTTGAAACAGCTCAATACTCCTCGCTTTGCTTGTGATTTATTTCTTGTTCGTCTTTTTGCATTTCGTGTAAAAGGTTGGAAATTGTAAAATAAAACTTATTTTATGAAGCTTAACATTATTTATTATGTCGTTTGTGTTTCGAATATATTTTCAATATGATTAACATAAACATTATGATTTTTTAAATGTCTGCGATTGGGTAGCTATCGAAAAACATCAATCGAATTGAGAGACTTGCTAAAAGTTAAAGGTTGCGTTGATAGATACAACTTGGTATGCTCTATTTTTAGCCGACGGGGTTTTTAACGCTTCCGCCACCACATGTCCACTAGTCACCACCATTTCAAAGCAAATAATTGGCAGACAAACGCATCTCCTACGACCCAAGGCGTAACGATCGTGGTGGTACGGGTGTGTGTCTGTGCACGATGTTCTTATTTAACTTCGTTGAAATGTAAGCAAGCTGAAACCTACGATTGTTCAGTGTATCGTCGTTCTACATTCGGTTTCGGAAAGTGCGGTTCTGAAAAATCTGGTCTTGCTTCCGTAGCGTTGCAGACAAACTTAAACTATTATTAGCATGTGTCTGTTGGTTGCTTGTATCGTCTCAATAACCTTTTTCATGTTTTGAGAAGGGAAGTCAATATTATTTGAAGTGCTTTTTGGTTAAAGATAATGTTTAGACGAATGTTTTTTTTTTTCCACAAACTATTAATAAGTTTAACATGTGGTGCTACTTTTTAGTTCCTAGTTTCAGTGTTTTATTTTATATAATCATTATCAAATAACTTAAAAATCAAATCATATTTTTTGCAATGTCACCAACGCACTCACCATGTCACCATGCAATCAAACATAAAAATGCCAGGTAAAGCTACCTTGGGAACTAAAAGATTTGCAAACACCTGGGAATAAATTCAGCCAATGGTAATGTTGCAGTATTGTATTACCACCTCGACGCAGCAAATGTGATTTGTTGCCTGTTGCGCTACTATACATTTCCCTCCGCATTAAGTTGCACCGAACCGTGAATGGAAGGATATTCTGCTGACGTCTTGACGCTCGTAATCAAGTTTTCCGCTTTAACGATACTTTATTCGATTTACCCATTGCCAGCACCCGATCCCCTTGCCGTATTACATTTTTGATACGAACTGTGTTCCCCTTTGTTTGGTCAGGTTGTACCTTTTTCTCTGGCAACGTATTTCAAAGAGTGGCATTTTCTTTCAATTTAATTTATTTTTGTTCAGTTCAGGCTAAAGCACGAGAGTGAACATAGTACAATCGTTTAGACGATTGATTGAATCTTAAACAATGCACTATAAAGGAATCAAACACAAACGTACTAAGGTGTGCCAACCAATCCCAAGTATTAACCTACTGCAAAAAAAAACTGCTGTTTAACCCTTGAAAATACTGGAAAATTAAATAGAGCTTGTGCTAAGGTAAACTGGGCGTCTCCATTACTTTATTTTGTTTATACAAATTATGAAATAGTGTTAAAAAATACATTAAAACCTTCACTTGATTTAATTTCCATTTTTCGGTTTGAACATTTTCCCACCAGTCTCATCCAGCCCTTTATTCGCAACGTAGTGGCATCACCGTGAATCGCGCATCACACATTTACCTCCATTATGCTACACCGATGCTCGCCTGCGAAACCCAACGTAAAGCTACAGACGAAACGACGGGCAGCGGACTCGGTCACCCTGCAAAACGATTACCATTATTACACTGTTTATTGTTTTCCATTGATAAGTATTTATGACAAGCGGCGTGCCACGCTGTTGAAATCTGTCATGGGCCTTTCCGCAACGGCGGGGCATCGCTACCTGTCCGGGAAGCTGGCACGGTTACACGGGTGGAAAGAGACCATTCAGATACAGACGAGATTGCATTGTGCATGTTGGAGTGTGGGAAACTCACGGGCAAAATTTCTGCCTGTAAACGTTCGCGTATATGCGAATGCATTTACATACTAATTATCGAGTGATATGTGGGCAAACATAATTACCTGTCGCATTTGTTCGCGTGTGGCCGCGTGTGTGTTTGTAATTTCGCCGTCCGCCCACCAGTTTGCTATCGTTTACTGTTTCGGCCACTTATTATCAACAGTCGCGCGGTTACCGTTGTGGGAAGGCTTTTCGCATCCACGGACAGAAACGGTGGCGTATCGTATCCTACACTACCTCCTCCGGGACCATGAATCATGCACGATCAGGAATCATTAATGCAGCACGAACTGTCCCATCCGATCGACGCCGTCTAGCGGAACGCTTTCGACTGCATTCGTCGCCCTGGTGACAAGGGAAAGAGATTTTCCACCTGTTGAAATCAGTGTGAGCGAAGGCAGGCGTGGGGAGGCATTGAGCGCGGCTGATGTGAATTTTCAACGCATTTGATTGTACCGTCTGTTTCGGCCGTGAAGGTGGGCGACATTTTATGCAAACGTAATTTTATAAAATGGCTGATTCATCTTGAACATTTGAAATATTGAACGAAGTACTATTTCTAAACTGGGGCAGGCTAAACATTAATATCGAGTGGCTGGTTTTTTTTTTTTAAATATAAGTGAAAGGTAAATACTTTCGTTTCTGGATTCGATTTTAAATAGTAACAGAATAATCTACAAATCATTTTCCTCTTTGCAGTGGTTCAGTTGGAATCCAGTTAGAATCATATTCCATTACATCATCCATTCTCACACGTCCAATCAACTCCCATTGCTGCTAAAACAAAACACATTTGTGTGCGCACTTCCCAGCAGTTGCAACATACCAGCCTGTCTAAACTTTGCTGTAAATTCATTTCTGTAAACCCATTATCTCGCTACATCGGGTCACAGAAAGGTGACGAGCATCGTACCAAATGTCACAGATAGGTGTGTGCATCCCTCTGCATCACAAAACAGTCGAATGAAGATGCACCATGCAAATTGCATACGCTACCCAAAATGCTACAGTTGCATATCCTGTCCGAACTCTGTCATGGATTACACAAACTACATTACTACAGCTTGCTACTATTGCCCATAGGTAGGTACTATTTTCAGACGACTCTATCTCGTCCAACGTCATAGCACGGACACTACCTGTTGTGTGTGTGTACATTATGATAATCGATAAACACCTTGCCACAAGCGTTTTGTTTATCGTTACCCAAGACCTTGCAAAGGTACTGCATCGAACACATTTCTTTACGGTAGATATGTTTGGTACGAAAGGTGGTGGTTACAAATTTCCACTTCTACGGACTCTTTTGTGTCGCTGTTGCACGTCAGAATGCTGAACGTTCCGAATATGTGTTGCTCGGTTTGCACGAATGTTTGTTCAATTTGATGCCCTGCTGGAAGCTGGTAAAGCAGCACAGACGCAATTATCAAATTAACAGATTAAATCATATATGACAGCACGATGTGTTCGCGGGGCGTCATGATGTGTGAGACGACTACCCATCACTAACATGCGTTAGCCGTCTGTGTAATGTTCGATTCCACCGGCATTCAGCATTCATTCCACGGCTACACTCTGTTTGCTCGTGACACCTTCTTTACGGTTGTATTGTAATGAAAAATTACACACCCCACCTCACATTTCATCCATCTACCGGTGCGTATTGTCACCTAAGTCAAAGGTCCCTGACGCGTTACACCGTTGACGACGGCCTTGTCGTACCAATGAAAGGCAAATTACAATCTTTACCGAAAGGCACGTGAGTCGCGAATCGTTTTACAATGGCAAGCGTATGAGGTATAAATGCACCACCCACCCAACCCGCTTCCCATCGCACACGGGGAAAACCGGAGGCACTTTAAGGAATGAAACCTGTGACAGGAAGCATCACTCGATGTGTTGTAGTAGTAGGTGAAATGAAATTTTGAAGCAAAGAACGCTGATCTGCATTTGCACTTGTTGATGGGGGGCCGACCGTTTTCTTACAAAAGGGAAATTACTTAAATTAACGAGCACGATACTATTTGCAGTAACTTAATTTGGAAAATTGCCAAACAGACACTCAATTTGGTAGTAGCAAAAAGTAAAGAAGGCAGCGTGTCACAGCGAATGGAAAGAAAGAAAAGTTCAAATAAATTAGGTTCATGTGATGGAATGGCGTAGACGGAAGGAAGCAAGCGTAATTCTCTGTTGCTCAATTGCAACATTTTTCGAATTTGTTTATTTAACTAGAGAATGCTATCTTTCAAACATTGCGCCAGACAAATGTAAAAAGTTTCAGTACTTATAGTCAGTTATAAAATTTAAATATTTCTTTATTTAAATATAAGATAACTCCGGTAATTCAAAAAAATGTCCATCTAACAAAAAAAGGTTTTATAATTCTAACGAAAATTAAACTCTTCTTTCAAACAATATTGTCTCCAATTAAATAAACCTGCATGTTTCTCCCAAACATCATAACAAATTGACTTGGCAAAGCTCGAGCCCCTTTCCAACTGCACTTTCCCATTTTGTTGGGTTGCTATTTGGAAAACTTTTTACCAGCACATGGAGTTGGAAAAGATAAATCTACACACATTTATACATATTTCTGCCCCAAACTTGTAACTCAATTCCATCCCTGTTTTAACTTTTCCCGAATGCAACACACTTAACAGTGAAACGTCTTAAAAATAATGTACCAATCCAGGCACCAACATGTAGGAAACTTTGCAATGCCGAACCGAAACACAAACACCAAGTAAAACTAGCTGGACCGAACCGAAAGTGGAATAGCTCAAGATAGTGGTTTTAGGGGAAAAACAAAATGTGTGTATGTATGTATGTTTGGTACGTGCAACGTACCAAATGGAAGATCAAGTAAGTTTACTTGTATCGCCTTCCCAGGCAGCGCACATATAAATAGTGGCACTCCCAGGATACACCAGAGCACAGGAACGTGCCTTCCAGACGCTTTCCGGGGATCTAAGGATTTGCTCGTTCACTTTCAGCAAAAGGAAACGCGAAGTGGCATCCAAACCGTCCTAACCCGCAGCAATGTGCAGGGAAAAAAGGAGAACCAGAAAAAAAAACTTTTCCAAAGTCACCATTTACACGCGGGACTTCTAAAGAAGCAAAAGCGGGGCATGCTCTATCTCGCCGTGCTCTAGCTCTAAGTGGGCAGTCAGCGAAGCGAGAAAACGAATCGTCCTCGACTTGGACACGGCACCAAGTAAAGGGATCTTTAATCCTTTTCCGCCTTTTCCCTCTCTCCAACAAACTTGCAACAAACCAATTTTTCTTCACGAGATGCTTGCCGTTTACAAAAAAAGATCGAGTACAGCACGAAGACATACGAAAGTAAGTTTTTGTCTCGAAATGTTGGGTCACAGGACGTACAACTGTAGGGTGGGTGGGGGAACTGGGACCAGGTTCCTTGCGAAATCGTGCTGGGATCAAACTTTTAGCCGAATCAGCGCCAAAGTCTGTAAGTAAATTATGAGCCATTCGTGGACAAACAAAACTGAACGTCCCACGCAAGGGGAGGGGAGGGGGGAGTTGTTGCAAGTGCCAGCATAACGTTTCGACACAATCGTTAGTCTTTGAGGGGGGAAGGTTGGTTATCGTATGGTAGTGTACAACATGAGCTGGTTCATTTTGTTTCCTCGTTTTGAATTGAACTTTTTTGGACAACCTTCCACAATGTGTGTTGTCGCTTGGTTTTGCCTTGGCCTGAGCCACGTTATGAGTAAAAGGACGAAGGAAATTATAACCGGAATAGGATGGGAAATTGACCCTCCCGTTCCGAGGTCAGGAGATGGGGAAATTCTTTCTCAAATTACGGTACTCGTGTACAGAGAAACGTACACACACACAGAGACCCCTTCAAAAACGTTCTAAGATTGTGTGTGTGTGTGTGCTTTTTCCCTCTTTATTCTTTCTGTTGAAGTTGCGAACAAGCAAGACATTTAAGATGTTTTGCTAGCGCTGCCCCTTACATTACCGCCCGAACCCCCGTTATACAACTCATTCAACAAAGCGGTTAACTGCAAAAAAAGGGTCCGTAAAATTTTCTCTTTTTCTTTGCGTAAATCGGGAAAATGTTGAAGCTTGTAGCGGAAACCGGAAGAGCTTGCACAGGCGCAGGGAACGGGGATACGGGAACACACGTCAAAATGCGCGAAGAAAGAAAATCCCATTAAAATGGAGAAAAGTTCCCTCTAAAAAATGCGAATGCGAAAATGGGAACCAAGCATGCGATGGAGCATGCAGGCCGAGCGTAGGAAGTTGCTGGAATCTATGCGACCATTTTTAAGATTTGCTCCTCGTTTCCAAGTGGTCAGGTGGTGAAGTGGCGCGGTTGGAAGGGTGGACAAAGTAGACTGGCAAATGGATATTTGGGTGCGTGCAGGACGTGTTCGTATATTGCGATAGCATCCTCACAAACTGAGACCCCCCCCCCCCCAGAATCCCCGACGACGATGGCCATTGATGGGTGGTGTGGCAGAAGGGTGGCTGATGGTAGGTGGCTTTGGGTGTTTGGGTGCTCCCATTGGAGCGTAAAGTAATTTCGTAAGGTTTTCGAAGCCGGAAAAAAGGAAAATGATGAATGATGTGCGCATCATGTGCCTGGCAAGGCGGGTGCCATCCTCAAAGCCTTTGGTAATGTCGCGCGGGAACGCTTTCCAGACCTGGGGATTCGATTGTCTGCTTCGGTAATGGGATTTACCATCCACCCCTGCTGCCTGGTGAATGGTGTGCGAACAAAAAATGGCAGATCGGTAACTGAATATTATTTTCTAGTAACTAGGGAGAGGGTGTCCAGTTTGTAAATAGAAATAAGTAAATTTATTTTTAAAGTTTTTCATCTATTTCTCTTTTTTTATAAGTTTTTCAAAATCTTTTATGAAGTCATTTTTCTGAGATTTCTGAGCATTTTAACATACACGAAGTTAATTCACTTCCTTCTTTAAAAACAACATGTATAAGTTAGGTTAAAAAAAACGGACAATGGAAACATCAAAAGATCAAAAACGAAACAAAGCAAAGGGATGGATAGTGTCAAACCCAAAAGGTTTCATACACTTTCTTTCCCTTGTTTTGCACAGATAGGCAGAAACAGTTAAAGCATCAACAAGAAAATGACACTTTTAAGGGGACGCTTGATTCGAAAAGAGTAAAAGTTTTACGCTAGAAATACAAATTTACAACGCAGGACAATTTCACGAGTTTTGAAAAACTGTGGAACGAAAGGAAAACAACCCATTTTCCGTTTGACCAGATCGTACAATATTGTTTCTGGTAGCGCTAGAGGCTGCTGTAGTCGCCTGAAGATGGTTTTTATTTTTCCTTTTTTTCCTCCCAAAAAAAGATGGCTCTGTTGCTATGGAAGATTATTTTCGCTCTATTATTGAAAAAAAACAAGTAATCCTTTTGTGGAATTTTCCAACCACGGATTGAAGTTTTTCCACGCGGCTCGTAAGAAACAAACAATGGGATAGTTAGTTGGGCCGATTTTTAAGCCTGTTTCAGGAGTTGAGAAAAAACTTAAATTTTGGCTAGTACACCTTTTGGGTCTATCATTTTCCGAACAATAATACGAGCTATTTACTATCAGCAACACGGCTCAGCTTTTATTTTTTCGACTGCACTGAGTGTGAAGGGATCCATGGTGCACGGGATCCAGCCTAAAGTCGAAAATAAAGAGATCCTTTTGGTATTGTTTTTGCTGAGAGCAATATATGATGCATTTTTCCAATTTCTGTACCATTTTCCATGATCCGTGTTTTGCTGTCCGCTTTGTGTCGTGTGTTTTTATAACGTAATTTCTTTCAAATTAACACACCATCACAGTACGTAGTGAGCTGGATCACTTACAAAAATAAAATCCACTTGCTGGTTGGTCGGAGCGTGAGCGTGTACGCATTTTTCTTCTGCTTCCTCACTCGGTTAATATGTTTGTTGCTTTGTTTGTCTTCATCATCCGGCTATTAACAGCTAGTTTGAATAAACTGGGACCCATTGCACAGCACAAACAATACAGAGCAGCACAACCCAAAAACGCTCATACCAGACAGGCAAAATAGTTCGAATTTATTTCGTGAATCAACTTGACCATGTTGCGCGAAGGGCAGGTTGCAGAAATATCAGACAACATTTGTTCCGTCAAATATCCAGTGCCCGACCGGTGCCCGAGGCTATCAGTGAGCCTCATGTTAGTTTACAATATTTCACATGAAATTCTGAAAATGTGGCGCTGGCCTGTCTGCCTAACAAAAACAACAAAAAACAGGGATGCGTTTTTAAATCATTTTTTGGAATGCATTATCCTCTCACGGGGGAGGGACTGAAGTGCGTTTTACACAGTGCACAGTGCACTGTGCCAGTGGCAGAATGGAGCGCTGGAGAGCGTATGTTCATATTATGTTCATGAATGCATTTTCCAATCCTCGCATCCCGGCGTGATGGTGATGCTGCTGCTGTTTTGTTAGGCTGATGATGATCCAATGTACAATGATCCGGGATGGGGGAAAAACGAGAACTATGACAGTTATTTTGCAATGGGCCGTGTTTTTTCCTCTCGTGGAGCTTTTATGTTTTGGGTAGTACGCGGCTGATCCCTGGAGCTAACTAATATGATGAGTTTTTTTTTGCTGGGTGTGCACACAATTCGTGATAAAATCGAAATATGGGCTTAAAAATTCAGTTATTAATTTTTCGCCATGCTTCAATATTGGAATTATTAAACAAATAGGAATAAAAAAAAAACACAATTTCATATGTTGTTGAATTTTGCCATGCAGCATACATGTTGGTGCATAATAGTAAAATCGATCGTAGGGAATGATGTGGAACCAATAAAAAAAGA